>JAKCWG010000932.1:0-265000 GCA_021464415.1 Lonicera japonica
TTCCATATCGCTTGGTGTGTAAACATCAACAATTCCATTTTTCCAACAAACAACGTTTGCAAACAAGAGATACGCATATAGTTCCAATAACACTTTACAACAAGTGTGTATTGGATATCTTGCCTCAATCATGTAAATAAAATCATAAAAACATAACACATCATAAGTTTCCTTACACATAAAGTTTCAAACCAAATCAAACCAAAGATCACGATTATCAAGCGATAACATCATTTTATTGAGTTTTGAAAACAAGAGATCCTCTATCTCGTACTTATCAACCATAAAGAAGGAAAAAATATGAGAATCCAAGCTTCCCTCGCAGAAATTACAAAGAGGAAGATGATAAATAGTGAATATAGGAAGATTTGGATGATTTGATACTCAAATCTTCAATCGGGAGTGAAAACAAGTGAAAATCGCCTAAGAACTTCTTTTTTTCTCTCTCTAAAACTCTCTAGATATGTGTAGGAGAGTGTGGCTCGAAAATGAGTGAAAAAGGAGATAAAACGCATTTAAAAGGAACTAAGTCGGTGGACTGTTCCGGATGGCGGACCAGTATGCCAAAAACAGAGTACTGGTCCGCCGTGTAGATTTTCCCAAAATTTTAAACTCCGAACTGGTATGCCAAAACTCGCATACCGGTCTGCAGCAAAATTTTCTCCCAAAATGTAAACGCCGGACTGGTATGCCAAAATACCCATACCGGCCCGTGACTAAACTTTTTTTCCAACTTGTTTTGGCCATAACTTCTTGCTTAGAACTCTGATTGAGACAATCTTTATATGCCTGGAAAGGTAATTCAGAGATCTGCCATTTTCGGATAGAGCTTTTCTCCAAATTATGAACATAAAATTTTCAGAAATATAAATACCACACAATATCTAATCAAAACAACATAATTAATATTAACATAAATATAGGATGTTACATAAATGTTCTTAAGTGATTTTATCTTTTTTATCACTTCACTCTGTTGTTTATTTCACCTAGAACTGTCCTCCTTTTAGAGAAGTAGAATGGCCATTACATATACGAAGCTTAAGCATGCTCAACCACGAAACCAAGGATGTTGCACCCTAATCTACCATTGTGCGTAAAAATCGTTGTTGTACTTGCTTATTGCTTAATCTTCACTCTTTTGCCCCTTACTATGGTAATTAGAGTGCATTTATTACTAGTGTGATATGTTGCTCGCATATTTGACTTCATTGTCAGAAAGAAGCGCCATTGCCAACTGCTCTATTGCAGAACTCTAAGAGGTTTACTAGCTTTTCTAGTTTGCTTAATAATATTTGATTGATTTTTCAAACATGTGGGATCCTTAGCCCTGTATATCCTTTACGCAGACCTGCAGAAGCAGCGGTAGGATTCCTTTTTTTCGCCGACGTGGCATTCTACGTGGGATTTTGACTTATTGATTTTGAATGACCAAAATTCACCCTCATTATCTGCCCCTTGTCCTTCACTTTTACCTTAAAAGAGTTGGGTGTGGAGGACGTCTATACAAAGGGGTGAATTTAAGCCTTATTGGCTTGGATGATGTGTACTAGGGCTATTAGAGACCTGCGGCTAGGGCTGTTTGCTTTTTGCGGTAATTTTTGAATTAATCACCGCCACCATCTTAAGCGTCACCGTCATTTAATTCCAATCGTCAAGTTTGTTTAGAATAGATCGTCACTTTGCTTAGAAAGTTATACCATTTTTAAATAGAGTCGTCGCTTGGGAAACGTGCAGAGTGCAACCTATGGGTGAACCATCATGGCGTTTTGGCTACTGAGCATGTCTCTTTCCACCTATAAATAACTAAATTTTACATCAATAGCACGGCTTATTCTAATCATCAATTTTTTTTTTGGATTTTATATACCATTGAGTAAATTTTATATTCAAAGCATCTATCCATTAAAGAAGTAAATTTCAATCTTAATACTTAATAAAAAATGTATAACTAATATAATGACCATTTGGGTAATCATTATTCAATTGAAAAAACAATGTAATCAATTGAACAACAATTTAAAAAATATTTTAATTTATAAATCTATAAATTATACTAATAATTATTCTAAAAATAATCTTAAGTTATATTGCAATTATTGCTTCTCTTAATTGGAGTTATAGTATATATATGTATGAAAGACCCATATGTATAATTTTTATGTCATTAAAATAGAAAAGGAGAAACAAACAATGATTTTGATTGCATGTAGTTTCTTTGACTTTTATTACTATTAGAGATAATGCAAAATCGTTGTATTAATTTTGCCGACAGTGGAAGGGATAGATTAGAGCATGCACGCGGTAGACTAAAATTTAGGGTAAATTTACCTTTTGCTTTACTAATTTCCATCTTAGGCCACAGCGGAAAAGGGAAAATCCCCATATGAGTGAGGCTTACTTGTATGGGGTATTGCTTTTTTTTTTTTAAAAAAAAAAGAGAAGAGAAATTCTCATACAAGTGATGCTTATTTGTAAGGTGGATTTTTTTTAGTTGATACGAGTGAGGCTTACTCGTATGGCTCATATGAGTGACTTACACCCGTATAAGGTAAAAATTAAGTGAATGATAAATTTAGTCATTCTCTATCCTACCAGCCAAATTTTGCCCGTCTAAATTTCTCTGCTGTAGCATGAGGTAGGGTAAATTTAGCCATTTACTCTACCCGCTGCAGATGCTCTTAAGAAGAAAAGAAAAAAAGAGAAGTAGTAGGGTGAGTATCAAGATAAAATTAGGGTAAACTTTCATATTTTTAGGGAAAACAAATAGAATACCAAGTGTGGTGAAGAAAATAAATTAGTGGGTTTATTTAAGATAACTCAAAAAATAATTGGGGTATTTAGAAAGGATTCTAAACTATATTTTCAATTCATTTAACTTATATTTTGACTTTTGTAAGGGTTAAAAAAATAATAACGTGCTGTATTTAATAACACTCTTATTTAAATAATTTGGAGTGCAATGCAGAATGAGGATGGAGGATGGGGATTACATATAGAAGGGCGTAGCATAATGTTCGGTACATCTCTCAATTACGTCACCCTCAGATTGCTTGGTGAAAAAATGGACGGTGGTGATGGGGCCATGTCCAAAGCTAGGAAGTGGATTCGTGATCATGGTGGGGCCACCTACATTCCATCCTGGGGAAAACTCTGGCTCTCGGTACATATCTTAATTAATTTTATTTTCTGTTCTTTTTTTTAAAGTAAAATTGTAAAGATAAAAAATTGTCTCATAATCCACAATTATCAATTTTATTTTAATGGGCAGTATTATTTATACCTCCAAAATGTGTCACAAATACCACATTCAGAATTTAACTAAAAACACATTTTAACACTCCTTAATTTATCACAAACAACTTTCTCCATTGTCTCATGTTAGATAAGCAATTACTTAGCAATATACTCTCCTCATTTGAGTCAAGTTTATGTCAATGAACTCACTTCTCATTAAGCGGACTTTATTTAGAAAACACTCTAGCGCTTCATTACTTGATGTTAGGCGAGTTCTTACCAACAAACTCTCTCCATGTGAGTTGAGTGTATGTGACTGCACTCACATCTGATTAGACAGACTTTAAGGGGTGTTAGTGATAATAAATTTACCATAGTGAATTGTTTGTGATAAATATAAGGAGTGTAAATAATACCGCCCATTTTAATATACTAGATGTGACATGTGTAGCGTGCGCATGTCTTATAATAGGAAGATTAAACATAAAAATATTGGTCGTTTAATGATAAATCATTTTTATTCTGAGCTTAAAACTTATATGTTTGAATCCGGTTAGCTGCATTTTTAAATAGATTTGTGGGGCTATTTTGAGTTACCCGTACTCTTAATTTGAAATTGGACATACCCCCATTTTAATAATCCTTTGATATAATCTCCTAAAATTTGACGCTTGGCTAACTCTGTTATATTTTTGTACTAATTGACCACTTTACCCTCATCTTCAATTTTTTCATTTGGATACCATCATCTGGAGGTAAAGAACTCTAGTTTTGAGGTTGAAGATGATGGTACAATGAAGAGTACGTGCTTATTGATTGTTGATGACATTTGGGGGAAATATATATATATATATATATATGGAGAGAAATGTATCGGAGATATTGTAATAGAGAGGGAAATTAGGAACCCTAATATGAAGATGAAAGGTGAGGGTATAATGGTCATTTGGCACAAAAACATAACATAGTTAGGTGACGTTAGATAAAAAAACTGAAAATTGAAACTGAAAACTAAAACCAAAAAAATTGTTTGTTTAGTTATGAAAACTGCATCCGAAAAAATGTTATTTTTTTGAATATAACACATCTGAAAATTGATTTCTTTTCAATATGACAATTTTGCCCTTATTATTTAAATGTAAGAGGGGTAATTTATTTAAATGTAAGAGAGTAAAATATGTATTTTATACTCTTTAAAATTAAGTTTTAAGTTTTAAGTGGGAGAAAATTAAGTTGGTACTTAATATTTTTTTGTTAACAAACAACTTTAAAATCTTCAGATTTAAGTGATGTTATTAAACGACACCATATATAGTCAACCACAAAAGCATAACACAGTTCGTCAACTCTTAAATCCTAGAATTTTTTTTAAGTCGCTGTGAAGAGGCGACAAAAATAACTAACTAAATCTCGAGATACAAGATTCACGAGCCAATCTAAAAATAAGTAGTATATCTAATTTCGAACTAAAAGTAGGAGGGTAACTAAAAAAAGCCATAATTTGTGTATTATATTTACTACTTTTCATCTCATTTACTCGGTCCTATTATATTGCACAGAGTGTGCACATTACCTCAATACAATAAGGCCAAGTTATTGTTGGAAACAAAAATAATACATTGGCTCGGTCCTATCGGACCGTGATAATGTGCATATATTCGGTGCTATAGGACCAAGTATCTGAATATTACCTTGATCCTAGGGCTAAGCCGATGTTAGAGTGTTATACAGTGTCTTAGTGTTTGTATTTAAGCGGCACCTAAAAAAGGCCATAATTTGTGTAATGGAGTTTAAGGTAATGGTACACACAGGTGTTGGGAGTATACGAATGGAGTGGGAACAATCCTCTTCCACCAGAGATATGGCTTCTTCCTTACATTCTTCCCTTTCACCCAGGTATAATATTTTTGCTTTGTTCTTATTTACTTTCTTATTAATTTCATTAGTTATTTCTACTTTCTTTTAATTTCTTCTTCTTTTCAGTTTCCTATAGCTATTTGTATTATATTATTTATATAGTTTAATAGTTTAATATAATATTCACACCAACGGCATCTGTCCATTTTTATAATAACGAGGTTTTGAATGAATATAGTTGTCGAATTCTTTGTTAATTAGTTAATGTAGTAATTGCAAGTTCATAGTTTGTATGAAAAATGTTGTACTATATATATATAAAAGTTGCGTAACATATATATATATATATATATATAATATTGACACACACACCCACGTGTAAACAATTAAACATGGGATAAACAAACTTTTGATTCTTCTATTAGGTGTTGAAATGCTAAAGCAATTGCAAGAATTCAATTCCAATTTACTGGGAAAATTGAAGCTTTAAGATTTTTGGGAAATTAAAATTCTTTTTTAATACTCGATCAGAAGCCCAAATTGGTTGATATCAACCCTACTTACTGCATTTGGGATGTTTTTAGGATCCGTTTGCTGAAGAAGAATTTTTTTAGGATATTGACCTCCAACTTTTTATTTAAAGGATGCGATCTATGTAGATATTGTATCCGCCTCTAGTGAAGATTCAGGTGCTATTTTCCTTAATTACGGATACTATATTTGTAGCTGAGAAAAGTGGTATATGTGTTCGAAAGATACAAAAAAAATACCTACAAGGACGACAACATTTAAAAAAAATATCTACAAGGATGCATTATTTAAAAAAATTGGAGGGCCACATCTTAAAAATATTTTTACTTAGGGATTGGATCCTAAATTTTTATTTATTTTCGTGGTTACGAACCTGGTGCTCAAAATGTAGACTAATTTCTTCAATATATATTAGTAACTCAAAATTTACCAAAATCAGAATTATTAAGGAGTTCCATATTGATTTTAATGTACGATTTCACCCTACCAAAATAACAATTAGCTAACTTAATAATTTGTTTTATAAGCATACCCACAATGTGAATATTTTTAATAGGTAATGTGGATAAACTTAATAACTTTCGAGATAACTCACAAATAGTGTATGGATAGATGAAAAATCACCCTTTCAAAATACAGACACTCATTTTCGTTTACCTAAACTATCGTTCTATCTTCTTTTAAGAAAAGTATACATTTCACATCGCTAGCAACGACAACCATGCTTGTAGATCAGTAGTGGCCGGGCAGTTGATGGTAGAATTGACCACTAGAAAAAAGTTGACTGTTGTTATGATGTGGATACGTTGTGTAATGTCCTTATGACTAAAAAAAATTGCGAAGGGAACCCTTCATTTGTCAAGTAAAAGGTTAAATGTCCTTGTAATAGAAAGAGATTTGAAAAATGTCCACGGGTTTGATTTTCTTATGATCAATTTATTTTGCCTATGCTGCACTCTCCTAATCATGGTATAGAGAAGGCCTAATTTGTAAGAACAATGCTACACTTACCGGCTTTATCAACCGGATGCATTGATAGGTTGTACATCTCCAAGAAGGAGAAGGTTCCTTTGCAATTGAATAAAGCCCACGCTTCACCAAAAGAGCCCACGCTTTTAGTGCTATCCGCACAGCTATATACGTGTAAGGGCATTTTATACAAAAGGCGCATCAGTGCGTGCCTCCGCATGCCTTTTAAAACACGGGATGTTAGACCTTACAAACAAACATAATTTCCTCTTTTGCACAAGAAGGATAAGTAATTGTGACAAGAAAACCACAAAGAAGCTTATCTAACAAAAGCAGTGTTTTGCTTACGCTGCTAAGCCTCAATTCGAACCTCAGGGCCATTTTTTTTTGAAAAGGCACCAAAGCGTATTAATGAGTGTGTGATGCACAAAAAGCTTGGGCCTCTTCGCACTTTTTATGCCTTTGTGTATGCCTCATACGCATTTTGGGCCTTTTAGATGGTTTTTGTGCTTGCTGCAACTTTTACATGATATAGTATATATAGTTTTAATTTGGTCTGTAAATTCATGTTGGTTTCTGCTATATAGGTTTAAATTTAGAATTATTCACATTTAGCTGATGTATAAAACCTTGACATGAAATTTCATTTTTTCTTCCAGTTATATGTACTCTTATCGACGTTAAGAAACACAGCAAGAAATATCAGACAGGATGTATATATATAGATATTGTATTGTTTATGTATAAATAACATCGTTTGGGTAATGTACGTACTTGAAACAGGACGTATGTGGTGCCACACTCGGATGGTGTACCTGCCTATGTCGTATTTATACGGGAAGAGGTTCGTAGGACCGATAAATTCCACTGTTTTATCACTAAGGAGAGAGCTGTATACACAGCCCTATGATCAAATCGACTGGGACTTGGCTAGAAATCAATGTGCTAAGGTGTGCATAATATAGATACACATACATCTATATATGGCCAATCTCTTACAAGGACAGTCTGTACGTGGACCTGATTTCTAGTGACGGTTTTCTGTGATCAATTGTGTTTACAGCACATTTCGATTTGTTTCTTACAAATTAATTGTGTTTATAATCCAATATTATTTCCAATAGTGATCGAAGTAAACTTAATTTGATCTAGATATGTGTTTGTATTGTGTGTGGATTTTGGCCTTTCCAGTGGGAGATTAAAACGAGTGTGGACTGGACGTCACAAATGTGCACGCGCGCGCGCGTGTGTGTGTGTGAGAGAGAGAGAGCTTTTGCATTCTTGCCTACGACACATATGTCATATATATGCCACACCCCATACGTTGTGGTTGCAATATGCTATCCATGTACATTTTTCCTTCGGGATGATTGCGGATTGAGACCTTCCTGACAGATATTAAAGAATGCCTGTGGGACTTGTGTGTGTGCGAGAGAGAATATACTTTAGTACGACTTTTGTCCTTATCACTGGAAGTTTTGGGGGGAGATTCAAAACCGTTATTGCTATTAATTGTACACTTATTGTGTTTTGTAGGAAGATCTATATTGCCCACATCCACTAATACAAGACATCCTTTGGGGTGGTCTACACAAGTTTGCGGAACCTCTTCTAAGGAAATGGCCATTCTCTAAGCTAAGGCACAAAGCACTCAATACTGTAATGCAACATATCCATCATGAAGATGAAAACACTCACTATATCTGCCTTGGACCCGTCGATAAGGTAACTAACTCTCTTCGTTTTTCTCACAATTGTAACTTTCTACTTCTGTACAAATCTGTATAAATTTTATAGAAAATTTGAAATTGGTTTCTCTGATACAAAGTATTAAGAGTTTGGTACATCCTAGCAGATTAAGTTGTTTGGTGATACCTTTTTGTGATTCAATTGTTGGAGTGTTTGATCGTCCATAAACAGATTGTAGCAGGGGCATGAACTGCTGTACATGTAAAAGGGCGACGAACTGATTTTCATGGGGGTATTATAAGAATTGTGCAGCTGTAACAGTTACCAATTTTGTTACAAACTTTTAATTGATTTTTGTTGTTTTGAAGTGTCAGAAAAAAAAATTGGATTCTCAGAATCGCCTATGCGACATTGAAACAGGTACTAAACATGGTTTGTTGTTGGGTTGAGAATCCAAATTCAATGGCAAATAAATTCCACCTTTCAAGGATAAAAGACTACTTGTGGGTGGCTGAAGACGGCATGAAAATGCAGGTTTCTGTTCTTCTCTTTGTATCATTATTATTATTAACAAACATTTTTTGAAAAATAAAGTAGGTTATTGAATATTATGGATAATTACAATGATGAAAATCACTATAAAGGAGAGTGGAGTTGAAGAAATCTGGACCGCAAGCTTAAAATTGGATGGTTCAGATTTGACCGGTAGTTTCTGTCTAAATGAGTACTTGTCAGAGCCAAACATTATCCGTCAAAGTCTAAGCCATCAACTTTTTAAACGAACGGTTCATATTTACTACTGTACTCTAGAGTGATTTTGATCCGGTTCCATGTATAACTTCCATATATATATATATATATATATATTATTTTTTTATTTTTTTTCCCAAATTTACAGGGATATAATGGATCTCAGTTATGGGATGTTGTTTTTGCTGTTCAAGCAACACTTGCCACCAACATCACTGATGATGAATATGGTTCAGTGCTTAGAAAAGCACATAATTTTATTAAAGTCTCACAGGTAATAAACCTCTACTCTAAGTATTTGTTTTCCATGGAATTCAATTCTTTCCCATGTAAGCCAATCAGACGGACCCTTAACATCTGAGAGTTATTTCTGTTGTGTATGGTAATTCATTCTGTTAATTTATGATTGGGGTTTCTATTTGAAGGTCAAGGAAAACAGCTCTAGCGATCTTAGTTTTTGGTATCGGCACATTTCTAAGGGGGGATGGACTTTCTCAACGTGGGAAAATGGTTGGCCCGTTTCGGATTGCACTGCAGAAGGTTTGAAGGTACAATTTGCTACTGTCTGTGTTTCAAATTGATCGTTCCATTTTGGCTTTGGTACGTACTTTTCAAGAAAACGCTAATGTCGACCTAATCAATGGTCAAGAATACAACTTATCTTCTAGTGTGAGATCTGGTATGTCCCAAAAAAGAAGTTGAAACTATCAATTTAAGAAGGAGAGAGTATAAAATATGGCCAATGTGGTATGAAGTTTTTAGTGCCTTCTGAAGGTACGTACTGGACTTTAAGAGGTCATTAATTGAACATTTATCATAATTCCAACATGACAAATGTAATTTTCAAAACAAAAAAGAAAGTAAAAAACTCCATCATATCAATTCCTGTCCAATTGCTATCGCGCCCGCATAGCCAGTCGAAGCGGCAAGCCACCGCCTAGCACCTAGGCATCCTAGGTGGGAATTTTTAGAACAATATTGGGCAGTAGTGGTAGGGGCCAGGTGTGGATTTTTAGAGTACCCAAGAGTGATGATTGTAAGTATACTTCGATTCCTCCATCTCAAATTAAGAGTGCCTTCTTTTATTTTCTTGGGATATCCTAAATTAAGAGTTTAGTTTCTAAAGTATACCAAAATTTGTAGAGCTAAGTTAGGTTTACTATAAAATCGTGTTGATTATGTTGAAGTCGGTGCTTGTTTGGCTCGAGTTTTGGTTCATTCTTGGAATCCTAAATTGGTAAAATTCACACCAAGATTCTCGTATAGTTATTGTCAAGAGGTTGAATAATAAGATGACGAGACTAAAACTTTCCGTGTGAAATTACCATTTCAGATTCCGTGAACAAACAAAAACCTGAATCAAAGGGAAGTATCATTAATTTTAAATGCGTTAATAATGATATTTTTAAGTTCAATTTCTTGCAGGCAGCACTGTTATTATCAGAAATGCCTGCAGAGATTGTTGGTGAAGCAATAGCACCACATCAGTTATATGATGCTGTCAATTTCATTTTATCACTTCAGGTTAGTTTATTTTTATTTAACTTCTATGTTTATTTTATTTGATCACTTCACCTAACTAATTCATCTGAAATATTACCGTGACTTAGGGGTCGTTTGTTTCAATTGTCTGGTTGAAGACTGGAACTCCAACCAAACGTTGAAATTTTTGGTTAAAGACTAAAACTCTCCTTTCCTCGAGAATAATTTGCTAATATAGTATTAAATATTGCTTTATTATACTTCAATTTATTTGGTTATTCATTAGAAAAGATGGGTACGTAATTGTGTCAAAACTAAAATAAACGAGAGAATTCCTCTTAAATTTCCACTCATTTGATCCTGTATTCTCTTTCCCTAGGAATTCTGGATTCACATGCAAAACTCCAACCAAACGTTGGAATATTGAATGAATCGGGATTTAGGATCTCAGGAATGAACCAAAGAACGAACCAAACTAGCCTTAACATTATAACATGCTTTTTTACATATAGTTATACAATGCTTGAAGCCAATTGAATTATATTAATGTTACAGAACAGTAATGGAGGTTTTGCATCATATGAGCCCACAAGATCTTACCCTTGGCTTGAGGTAAACCAACCCCTCTCTCATTACACACACGAGCATAAAAGTGGTAAGTAATTGAAGTTTTATGCATCCACCCGAATTCAGAAGAGTTCTTGAGTTTGAGTTTCATCTGTAGTGGGGTAGAGTTTCATTATTATTGTAGTAAAGAAAAGAGACTTAGATCTTATCTTCCTAGAAAAAAAAGAACTGAAGTTTTATGCACTTTTTTTCTCTTGTAGATGATCAATCCGGTTGAACTATTCGGGGATGTAATGATTGATTATCAGTAAGTATCATCGAAACTTAAAACTTCCTCGTCAAATTAATAGTCCTGCTTTCCTTTTTTGTCTGTCTCAAATTAAGAGTCCCATTTCATTTTTGCGACATCATCAATATACAAGATCTCACCGTGAAAAATAAATTTTTATTTCTTGAATGTTGATTATGTTGAAATTAATGTTTTTATGATAAGTACTAATTCTTTTATTATTTTCTCTTTACACCAGCTATGCATTTTCTTACGGCATATAATTGTCAATATGTTCTAACGAAGTTCAAAATCTTAAACATAATTTGGAAATTTCAAATTTTATTGATTTATACCTAAGTGAACATACCCAATTTGGGACCTTGGAATTATCTCATATTGTAATTCACTCCCTGAATTTTTATTTTGTTTTTATTTAGGTACGTAGAGTGCACATCTTCAGCAATTCAAGGCCTTGGCATGTTTATGAAATTGCATCCGGGACATAGGCAGAGAGAAATCGAAGCATGTATTGCAAAAGCCCTTGATTTCATTCAGACCATACAATTACCTGATGGCTCATGGTTTGTACTTTGCCTTTAAACCCAAATTATTCAGTAATTGACCATTTACATTCTTGATCTTTGTCTGTTTTATCACTTTGCTCCCTTATCATTCATTTGTCTTACTTTGCTCCCCAAAGTTTGAACTGCATCTCATTTTCATCCAAAATTGGATATCCCTGTTGCCATAGGTAGATTTATTATGCAAATAAGTCTAATTGTGTGGTTCCCATAAATCATGAGATTGAAAATCTTCAGCATATCACATAAA
Organism: Lonicera japonica; assembly: GCA_021464415.1. Taxonomy (NCBI): domain Eukaryota; kingdom Viridiplantae; phylum Streptophyta; class Magnoliopsida; order Dipsacales; family Caprifoliaceae; genus Lonicera; species Lonicera japonica. The sequence continues at coordinate 12,185 of JAKCWG010000932.1, forward strand.
TCATGGGATTAGATTTATATCCCACGATTTATGCTCTATTATATCCCACAATTTATGTACCACGGAAATTAGTTGGGTTGTAATCATAGTATAAATACATGTAGTTCTGTAAGAACAGAATTCAACTTATTCGAAGAATTTCATTCCCACTTTTTTGTCCTTTAGTTAATTTCAACATGGTATCAAAACAAACGATCCTAACTTGGGGTTTTCTTCCTTTTGTTCCTCTGTTTTCGATGGGTGACAGCCTTTTGCCACCCATCCAGTCAAAGAGTTTATTTTCCTTTTCTTTTTTCAATATTGTTTGTTCTTTTTATAGCTACCGGCTTATCTAGTAGCATATTTATCAGTTTTTGCCAAATGTTCAGCTATCCGATTAGTGTTTGGAAGAAAGTTTTCTCCAATTGCCCTTCGGTTGCTACTTTAATGCCAACTGCTTCAATGGTCTTGGTTTGTGGTGCATTGTTCTATAGGTCTCTTTTTTTTTTATTGGCTGTCAAGTGTTTTCCAGCAGTCTTGTGGTTCAGCCAAGTGATTTCCGGCGTCGTATGTTGTTGCCATGTGTTTTATGGCAGTCTCTAGGTATAGCCGAGTGTTTTTCCAGCGGTCTTTTGGTGGGGCGAAGTGTGTTACTAGTGTCTTGTGGTTCAGCTGAGTGTTTTTCGGTGGTCTTTGATGCAGCCAAGTGTTCTTCTAGTGGTACTTTGTTGCTGCTGAGTGTTCTTTTGGTGGTGATATATTAGCCATTTTAGCCTGTTTGGTCTCGTGATCAACCTTTGTCTGGGTGGATGTTTTGTTCCCACCTATTGTGCTTATTGCATTTATTTTTTACAGAAGTGAAGTTTTGTTTTGGCCTTTTGGGCTTGCACACTTCAACTATAAAATGAGCATTTCGAATTAAGAGGCAACAATTTCTAAACAATGCCACATACTTTGGTGCAAATTGATTTCGGTGCCACACCTCTTTCAAATTGAGGGGGAGTGTCAAAATCTTTCTCAGTAATAAGGTATCCAAGCTAGGCATGTTCCTTATCTTGTCCTACCTTGAGGGGGAGTGTTGGTATATATAGACTATAGATAGATTAATTATGCATATTAGTTTGATTTTGTCAATCCCATAAATCATGAGATTAACAGAATACTCAGCATAGCACATAAATCATATGATCATATTTATATCCCATGATTTATGTATTGCAAAAAATATTTGGGTTGTAATCATAGTATAACTATATGTAGTTGTATAAGAATAGAGGTAAACTTTTTCCAGAAATTTCCTTCCATTTTTTTCGCCCTTTGGCTAATTTCAACAGTCCAGTCAATTATTTGGACGGAAAATTGGTCCTTGATGTTAAATGGATTTTCTATCCAAAAAATGAATTACCCATCCAAAAATCAACAATGCGTCCAATTTTCGATGAAAGTGAAAGACGGCTCAAACTTTGAGGACCATAGTGAGACAAATGAAACATTAGATACCAGATTGAGAAAACAGGTAATGTTAAGGGTGTAAAAGGTCAGTTACCCCCATATTATTTATAAACGTCAAAGTAATTGTTATGCTCTTGCACTGAAATGAAATTTTTTCAAGAAAATGATAAATTTCAAAAAACTTCATGAACTAATGCTTTGGTTGCAAGTATATACCTCTTTTGAGGTTGAAATTAATGGATTTGCCTCCTCTAGAGTAGAGTAGTAAATTTGGACCATTGATTTAAAGTAGATGGCTCAAATTTGTCAAGTAGTTTTTGTGTCTGCCGAGGACTCATTTAAATAGAAGTTAAGGGTGCGTTTGATAAAGAAGTTGTAAAGTAATTGAAAGAGCTGCCATTTTTACTTATAAGTTGGAAAAAGAGATGACCGATTGGGAGGGATTTTCTATTACTTCCCCCCCCCCCCCCCTTTTTTTGATGGAATTCAATACTTAGGGTCATAGGAAAGAAATTTTTTCCTTGAAAATAGAGAAAAGGTAGAGAACATCTCTCCTAATCACTCGTCTCCTTTTCAAACTTCAATAAAACTTAATTGTTTCTCCGGTCATTTTTCAATTTTTTATCAAACGGGCCCTAATTGTCAAAATCTGAGCCATTCACTTTTAAATATGATTTAAATTTCTTCAACTCTCATGTGATTTCCACCACTCTAGCTGAGCCCAATCCATAATTAATCCCTTAAGCTAAATGAAATGCAATGTTCAAAAAACCTTATCTTGTGCTCTTATCCATATTTAGGTTGTGTTTGGCATTTTGGATAAAGTGGCAGGATAGGATATGATCATAGGATAAGGGTTGAACGTAACGATTTTATTCAATCATGTCTTCTTTTCATGTGCGCCAAACGTGGCCCTAATGTAAATAGTCCTATTTTATATAATTAGACCATCTAATTGTGTCGGAATTTTTTTCATTTAGGTATGGATCTTGGGGAATATGCTACAATTATGGGACTTGGTTTGGAATTAAGGGGTTAATAGCTGGTGGTAAGAATTACCAAAATAACCCTAGCATAAGAAGAGCTTGTGATTTCCTATTATCCAAACAACTTGATTCCGGTGGTTGGGGAGAAAGTTATCTTTCTTGCCAAGATAAGGTAAAAATTAATATGTTCTTCATAACATTTAGTGAATAGTGTAAAGATTATTTGAGTTGATCACAGCCAATTTAATTTTTATGGACGTCGGAATAGCATGTGGAAAGACTAAAAAAAAAAAAAAACTATGGTTGCGTTTGATCGAAAACATGGAAAAAAAAGTTAGAAAATAAATGATTTCCGGGTAATGTTTTCTAAAGGAAAATTTACATGAAAAGAAAAAAGCCACTTTGGAGGTTTTTTGTTGCAATTCATTTTCCGGGTTGGAAACCTCTGTTTTTCTAGTTCTTGGTGCTTGTTTTCCTATTTTTGGTTTTTGATTGACATCATTTTCTTGGTTCTTGAAGTTCGAAAATTTTCCGTGGAAAATTTGCTGGCTCTGAGAAACTTATATAGGAAAATGACAGGTGTTCTAGTGTTCCCATGGAAACTCTTTCCGTAGAAAATGTGGCCAATCAACTCGTTTTCTACCCTTTTCCATGGAAAATAATGCCACTAGAATATACCTATTTATTTTTCTCTTTTTCCTAATGGATTTTTGCATTCCAGAAAGTTTATAATTTTTTGAGGAGTTTAGTTTCTGTTCGCAACAAAATTTAATTTTACCCCTCAAATTTATTTGTCTCATATGTGATAACAGGTATACACAAATATAGAAGGAAACAAATCACATATAGTAAGCACTGCTTGGGCTATGATGGCTCTTATAGAAGCTGGGCAGGTATGTCTATTACACTTCGGTTTACATGGAAAACAATTGAATTCCTTGAGAAAAATTTCATAGTAAACAAATTTTTTGGAGGGGAGGTGGTTTTTGAATTGCACGTAAAACTAACCTAAACTGCGATTAATTGCATAAAATTTTTTCTCATCATTCCTTAGTAACCATAATTATAAATTATTAATTACTAAAATTTTCGAATGGAGTAGGCCAAGAGAGATCCAACTCCCCTTCATCGTGCAGCGAAAGTGTTGATCAATTCTCAGATGAAAAATGGAGACTTTCCACAACAGGTAATTTGTGTGTTCTCTCTCAGTCTATCTCTAGAGATATATGCTACTTCCTCAGTCTCACATTAAGAGCCCCACTTTTAAAAGGCTTAATGACATATTTAACCATCGAACTTTATCACTTTTTTCAATTTGGCCATTGAACTTTTTTTTTGTCTAAAAATCCATTGAACTCCCAATAGCGTTTCAATTTAGGCCCAGCATTTAACACCGTTAACGGAAAAATTGGGGAAAATTCGTGTAAATAAAAAATTGTTAATTTTTTCTCAAAATTGATAGGCATGATTGATTATATATGTTTTTTTGAAATCGTCTAGGGTTTAAATTGAGTCTATGGTTTAAATTGAAGGTTTGATTTAGGTGTGTGTAGGGCTTAAATTAAGGGTTTAAGTTAAGTCGTTCTCTCAATTTAAACCCTAGACGATCTCAAAAAAACATATAGAAGCAATCATGCCTACCAATTTTGAGGAAAAATCAACAATTTTTGATTTACACAAATTTTCCCCAATTTTTCCGTTAACTATGTTAACGGTGTTAAATGCTCGGGGCCAAATTGAAACGTTATTGGGAGTTCAATGAATTTTTAGAAAAAAAAAAGTTCAGTGGCCAAATTGAAAAAAGTGGTAAAGTTCGATGGTCAAATATGTCATTAAGCCCTTTTAAAATTAGGCTATTTTGATGTCAGAAGCCAAAATTTAATTTTCTTTGTTTAAGAGGGCTAAAAACTAAGCTTATGTTATTTACACTGTTTTCCCTCATTGAGATGAAGGGTTATTATGAAAGTTCATATCGCTTTTTAAATTGGGACACTTAATTTGAGATAGACAAAATTATACGTATGTATATATATGTGTGTGTGTGTGTGGGGAATTACACTTTGATACATTGAAATGAAAATATATACAAATGTAATAAATCCACAATGGTATAGTGAAAAGTGTGACAAGGTAAATTTATCCTACTTAATTGAGGTACTGCACAGTGGTAACGGATAATATTTATCTTATTGAAAATTTTGTCAGTAATTAGCGAGAGTTATCTGTTTTAAGGCCATCTCCAATGCATTGGTTAAATTGCACAATTTAAAGATTTTGAGCTGCAGTCGACAGTGTAAAAGCTAATATTGTAGGCTAAAATTGCAGTGAAATGCTAAAATTGCCATACGCCTACCATACACTCCCCACGATGGAATGTCCATCGTGGGATGTCCCAGCACCACTGCCACGATGGAATGTCCATCGTGTGATGAATAAATTGGAGCCACGATGTACAGAATGTCGTGGGGAGAGAGAAGTATAAATATATTTTTAAATCCTACCGTTAAATTAAACAAAGAGCCGTTGGGTGGAGCCGTTGGAGCATCCCCACGATGTTCATTGTGTCGTGGGGAACATGGTGACTAGGCAAGCCACACGACACAATGTCCATCGTGTGGCTTAATGCAAAAATTCCCACTATGCGCTGCAGATGCTTATCGGTAGTGTAAGGTAAAATTGCTTTTTTAGCCTACAATATTAACATACCCAATGGAGATGGTCTAAGTACTCTAGTACTTCAAAAAGTATCCCCAATATAATAATATTGTAACAAAGGATACATATAAAGTATCACTAAAATAAGCCAAATTGTATAAAATAAGAAGACAATCCTAATTTATTTGGGAGATCAGTTGGGTAGATTTGTCTTTTTGACAAAAAAGAGGATTCTCTTGGACACATATAGCTTTCCCCCCAAAATAAAGGGCAATAACATTTGGCAATAGGAGGAATTTGGGTTTCCTTAAAATCTAGGATTCCCATATGAAACTCCTAGAAAACAATATGTGGCATCTTAAAACAAAGGAATTTGGAATTTCAGGCATCCATTGAAACTCCAACCAAATAGACCCAAGGGTGCGTTTGATTGCCAAAGTTTTATATGGAAAACTTGGTGAAAGATGGAACATGTGTACTTTTTCATCTTTTGTTAGTATTTTATTGCCTAATTTTTTAGGCAATTTTAGTTCCACCTAATTCCTTAGTACAAGTGGTGATGCATAAAAATAAGAACTTATTTTCTTAGCATACCCCAAAGAAAATAAATTCTAGGTAAGGTGAAAAATGGCACAAAGACCAAAAAGTCCAATTATAGGTAGAATGTAAATAATCAAACACAAGAAGTTGGTAAATATGTAATCATTGCAAGAAAGAATTAAACATTTTCTGCCTATAAAATAAATGCTATCAAACACCATTAAATGCTTTTCCCCCTAATTGAATTACCTAGAATAAAATTGCCTATAATATAAACATTTTTCATCTTAATTCCATGATTGCAATCAAATGCAACCTTAGAGTAATAATACTCATTCCAATATATATATATATATATATAGGAAGAATTTTTGACTAATTGATTTAATTTTTTTTAACAGGAGATAATTGGAGTGTTCAATAAGAATTGTATGATAAGTTATTCAGCCTACAGAAACATCTTTCCTATATGGGCTCTCGGAGAATATCTCAATCATGTATTACCACTCTCATCCTCCTTGGATGTATAATTTTACATGTATACTCTTATAACAGAGAAGATCTGGTATAGACTGTCGTTGGAAAACATTTCCCCATGTTTTGGTGACGAAATTTGTCGCTAAAGTATAGTCCATACCATATCTATTATGTATTGTTATAATCTCTGTATGTGGATTCCAATGTCATGTTAATAGTGGAAATGAATTCCTACGTAAATTTTGCGTTATCTTAGCTAATCCAAGCCCTTAAACTGAAATAATGCTTCATGAAAATTGAATAAAAACAGGAGATCTATTTCCGAAGACGGGAAAAATTAATATTCAATGATTTTGGTAGAAAATATTTATCAAAAAAATTAAATGAAAATGACATGAAATAGGAAAATGAAGATAATGACAATAGCACAAAAATCTGTCATGAAGTGAACAAAAGCAGCCTTAGGATCCATTCCCTATGTTTGAAAATTTTTAAATATGGTCCATTACATCTTTTTAAAGGATGGGGTCCGTCCCTGTAGATACCTTCTTTTTTTGTATTTTTCCTTGGCGAGAACATATATACATATATAGATATTATGTAGTTTATACTAATTTTCTTGCCGCAGATAAAAGAAATATGAACAATAATAATTGGAGCAGCTAATCTAATATCAAGGTCTAACATTGAAATTCCGAGTAGAAACTAAGTTGATTATTTGTTGACGTAGCTGAAACCTATGAAATGGGCAAATCCTTGACAAAGTAAGGAAATAAATTCTCAATGTAGAGAAACACAAAAATTTATTTAAAAAGATAGTTTACCTCAAATGATTACAAATCATCCTATAAGAGGAGATAAATGCAAAAAAGGAATCAAATTCAAATAATTCGAATAAAATTGCCAAAAATAGAAAATCGCATAGATCATGGGATCATGATGTGTTGATGTCGAGGATCACGCCTGACCTTCCAAACCCATTTAATTGCCAAATCAAGACCTGCCTTACATAGTAAAACCACGGATTCGAGGGCCTAAATAAAGGAATTTGGCCAAAAAACAACGTGAATCATATCCAAAGGCGGTGACTTGATTTCTCTTGACCTTTTCGGGTCAAACTAGCCAAGCTCCACATGATTTTGGTCTTGTCACTTTTTGGGCCAGGTGGACTTGTGACGATTCAGTGTGGCCAAGTACATGTCCGCTATATGTTGTACATCATTTGTCTAGATATGTTCTAAAAGTGATACACAAAAAATGTATGAGTAAATATTCAAATGTTTAATATTCTAGACACCAGGATTAATTATGTATTCATGCGTTCTACTATTAGGTAGATCTACTCGTACATTTTTAGTGTTCAGTTCACTATTAGAATATAATTATTGTACCAAAACTCATAGTGGAATCTAAGTTGAATTGTTGACCAAAGATAAGTTGAAATTGTGTTTTCACATAACATACTAAAGTCAAAGTATGCCTATTAATTTGAGACGGGTTGAAATTGTGTTTTCAAATCCAGTTTTTCCTAGAAAATTTGTTAGATTTTGTGTCTAGAAAAATAATTAATTGTTTTGGTTGTTGATAAACCTTGATTTGGTTCGAATTCCGTAGAAATTCCTGGTGTTAGTTTATTGAGAAAATTGTCTGAGATATTAGAATTGATTTTTCCTCACGTGTGTTTGCTTGTTCAGAAAATTCTTGGAAAGTGTAATTGTGCCTAATTTCAATAAATCCATGAATGGGTTTATTGATGAATTTAATTTCGGATTTGTTAAATACTTTGGGACTAGAGTATAAGTTTGTACTTCATTCAAATAATAAGGCCATTATCAGGGCGGATGAATGTGCATCAAGTGGGGTCTGGATTTGATATTTTTTTTGTTAAAGGTATAGTAATATAGGGATTTCGCGTAAAAATTTAAAGTTTAGGCTGAAGTGTGTAAGTTTTTAAAACGTTGGGGATATAATTGTAGCTATTTGTAGTAAAAGGAAAGAGATTCATTGCATTGGAATAGTATTTCAGTAATTACATAACGAACATGTCATTCAAATTTTTTTAATATGAAGGCTTAAAGAGGACTCTTGTAACTTGTATTATTTTTTGACAGCTCTTTTTGTAGTAAATGTTTTTGTCTAACATCTCTTTGTATGATAGATATTTTTTATATATTTTTTTTGTTTAGTGCTAGTCAAGCCCCTTAAGTCAAAATCCTAACTACGTCATTGGCATAGCAATTTATATAGATACTAAGGCCTCGTTTGATTCGGGTATTAAAATGTGGGATGGGATTGTTAATACATTTTTTTTATAATACTTGTTTGATTCGCACAAATGTGCTGGGATTACTAATACCGGTACTAATTAAACCATCTTTGTGGTATATTTAAACAGGGGGGGTTGGTATTGTTTATTCAAGATTAAGAGAAATGAAACATATATTTTCAAAAATGCCATTTTATACTATAATATTTTCAAAAATGCCACTACTACTTTACTACTACTACTACTATACTACTATACTACTATATTATTTTATTATTATTATTATTATTATTTTTAAAATTTATTTTTTAAAAAAGAAATTAAATTTTTTTTCCTTTTTAATTTTTTTTTTATTTGTTAGTCCAAAATATAATCGTATATGAGTTACAGAATCAAACTTGGTATTAACATCAGTATGAGATATCACAGTATTAATACTGCATGAATCAAACAGAGTATTGGTATTAAATTAATACTAGGATTAATAGTCCAGTACTATTAATACTGGTATTATTAATCCAACTTACCTTAATACCTGAATCAAACGAGGCCTAATTGTATAGAACGATTGACTAGTTTAACTAACAAAAAATGTCAAAAAATGGGTCTTGAGGAAGCCCAAAAATTATAATCACAATTTGGGTCCGCTCAACTTTTAGGCCCAAGAATTCAATCAAGCTCAACTGAGTAGCCAACTTGAAGTCCAACTCAAAAGAATAAGATTATGCTTTTGGCGGACTAGATTGATGAATGCTAAGGAGACCTTTGTTAGCCGAAATAGCCATGATGGTCGTGCTTGTGTCAATAGTTCGCGAGATGGTCGTGCTTGCACGGAAAGTGGATAAGAAGTTAAGAACAATGACACCCGTAAAATACTAACCTGATCCACCTTGGATGATGCATCGATCACCGGTTAATTAGCATAGTACTGCTTGTTCATCCTTATTGTCTTTGAGCTTTGCATATATGTACATGCATACTAATTAAATGTTCAGGTCATAATTTAATTTACTATCGTCTGCTGCAATTCGTGTTGAAAATTCCATACGCATTTGTAAATTGCATATACGTACACGCGTACTTGGATGCTCTTACTACTTTTCTTTCCTATTTTCTTTCTTTTTATTATGTTATAGATGGCAGTAGCACAAGCGCTAGCTGCAGTGTCCGAGTGTTCTTCAATGTTCGAAAAAAATGAAACATAAGTTACAATCTGGAAAGTATCAATCAAAACCAAACTGCAGTTAAATCACCAGATAACCCATAAATAATGTTCTTTGTAGTACGCACTGACTGAAATATAGGGCGACAACAATTTTGTCATTCGTATTTGTTGTACGCAGTACAAGAAAAAGGGGCCTTTTGTGATGGACGGAGAACAGTCACAAAGTCAAAAACCATCACAAAAACATATCTGTGACGGCTTTGCAACAGCTTTTGATTTGGTGCATTATATACATGGTTGATACCAGGACTTATTGTGGCAATTGGACTGCCTTATAAATTTTGTATGCCTCTTTTGAATAGCACAAAATATAAATTTTTGCTTGTTTAACTTGTACATTAATAGTTGTCAACAATTGCTGCTAATTCATCTTACGAGTTGGTAGTGACTTGGACTGTTAGAGAGTTTCTGCGAGTGTATAGTTATCAATCTCGCGTCTTGACAAAATATTGCAAAACTAATTTGTTGAATTTCATATAAAGATGTTATTAGTACACACACACACACACATAAATATATATATTCACACCAAGACATGGAGATACATAGATTCTCCTTACTATGGAACATATCAGAACAATTAATCAATAGTTCCTTTCAAACATTTATTGCATTTAACTAACAATCCAGGTATCAGACCATTCATTCAATCAAATCAGAAATTTTCATTTGGTTATATCTCGTAGGTCATTCCAACCCTGAGAAGCCGAGTTTGAGGAATTTCCATGGCTTTCTCGCCTTGCCTGAAGTTTTTCCTCAAGAAGCTATAGGCATAGTTGACGATGAACCTCTTGAATAAAGATGAGTTTTGTTTCGCCACAACTTCAGCTTCTCCCAGTAGATAAACCACACCATTTTCCTTTGCTTTCTGCACAAACCGCATCTCTTCTTCAGCCGATCCCTGGATTGTTGTCCCTGCTGCTATGATCGAGTTTGAAGACTTGGCCCCGTTGAATGATTGTATGGACCTTCTTGATGAAACACGCGATGATGATGATGATGATGAGATCTTTTGCTGCTGCTGCAGTGACTCCTCTACGTGAACCACGGCAGATGAACTTGGTCTTGATCGTCCTCCAGTTGCATTCTTGTCGTGATCATCTTTCTGATCTTGTACTAATAGCATGGAAGTCTGGATGTTAAGTACTGCCTCCTGCTGCTCATCACGGTCGTTATTGGCTTCAAGAATGAAGTGTTCGTGCCTGATGAACTCCTTCAAGTATTCGACCAGCTGCAGCTCAAACTCCTTGGATTCCTCTATTTTATCCATGTATCCGTATCTAACCACACACCGATACATTCGGTACTCCCTCGGCTCAACCTGCCTGAACAGAAACCTCTCCTCCAATGCCACTCTGCTGATGGGGATGGACTTTATCGACACCAGAACTATAACTGAATGGACGGATGGTATGTTGGTTACGAAGTGAGGAAATATGGGGGGAATGCCTTGTACCAGCTCAGAATATAAAAGCCCCATGCCCGGTACTCTATTTACCCCCGGGTTTGTAGCCAAATCCTTCACGTATTCACTGGAAACCTTGTTATTGAGCTCAAACATGTATCTTTGTTTGTGAACAAAATGCCATATCCCCATTACTGTCATTAAGACAAGCGAAAATGCAAGCGGAAGAAAGCCTCCTTGTTTGAATTTGTAGAGTACGGATGATAGATACAAGGCCTCTATAGCACCAAACACCACGAAAAATGACGCAATCCACCATATGCTTGTTTTCCATATCACAAGCATTATAAGAGTGACCATACACGTTGTGATCACCATTACAGCAACGACAGCAATTCCTGATGCAACAAGAAAAACAAAATTGTTTAGAAAAATGCCAGGCTTAGCTTGATTGATTTATATTTGATTATGAGCTTGGTTTATTGATTACCATAAGCATTGCCGATCTTCTCAGTGGTCTTAAAGCCTAAAGTGACAATAACGCAAGCAACCATAAGCATATAGTTGATCTCGGGGATGTAAACCTGACCCTCGTACTTGGCCGAAGTATGAACAACCTTAACCCGTGGGAAGCAGCCTAGGCTTAAAGACTGAGTAATAATCGCGAAGGCTCCAGATATCATAGCTTGGCTGGCTATGATGGCGGCAGCAACAGCAACCACAAATGTCGGCCAGTAAATAGGATCTGCGTCAATCCATGCTCGCGTAAGACGTTAATTAACATTTGTTTATATAATTTGAACTCTTTTTCTTTCATTTAGTAAATCATATATAACGCAATTAAAAGTGCTTGCCTGGAATCGAGTCGTAGAATGTTTTCGACACATGGTCAGGGAATTTCCTGAGATATGCAGCCTGTCCGCTATACGCAGTTATCAGCGCAGGCATCACAACTCCAGAGAAACTAATCTGCGGTTAATTAACTAATAATTAAGCTGTGGCTCTTCTTCACTAATTATAATATACGCGAACTAATAGATTCATTTGCTACTTAATTTCATATGTAATCTCTTGAATCAGCCAACTCATTAAGTTTTCAACTTCTCACAAAAATCAGTTGGTTCTGCTATTATATTCCGTCTTGTTATCAGACTAGCGTTAGTAGCACTACTACTTACTTGAACTGCTAGTACGTTGAAGTGACCCAAATCAGCAAACATGGCTTCGGTCCCTGCCTCAATTAAGCACCACATACGCCCATATGATTATATAGTAAGAAATTACCTTAGAAAGAAACTAATAATATCGGTCTCATGATCTATCGAGAAAAGTACCATACCTGTGACGCAAAGTACAACTCCGCCAAGTGAGATCCATCCTTTCTTCCCATTTCGCTTGAAGAAGTGTATGATGTAGGCTGGGTTAAAAGCACGCAATACGCCCACTTCGTACTTGAATAAGTTGTAGAGACCGATGCCACTAATGAACAAAAACCACAGGACAATGACTGGTGCGAATGAGTATCCCACCTTATCAGTCCCAAATCGCTGAACGCAGAAGAGAATCACCAGTATTGCAATTGAAACTCCCACAACAGTATCTGAACAGAAAAAAAATATGCATTGCATAGTGAATATATGTACATAAACATGTGTGTGTGTGTGGTGTATATATATACAGCCTGGCTCTAAAAAGAACGATCCTTACTTTAAGAAAAAGAAGTACCATCAATCTCAAGGGGTAAACGGAGGTTTCATAAAACTTGGTGGGCATGATCATTATATTGAATAGATCATCTCCACAAAACATCATCAAAATTTTCAAGACGAAAGTTGGTGAAATGAAAAATGTGACATAGATGTTCATTTTTGTCGATCCATTGAAATTTGACATGATCATATAATTAAATTCCAAATTGAGTTTTTCGTGAAATTTAGTGGAGATGATCTACTCATTATAAAGATCTTCTCCGCCAAGTTCCAAGAAATAATTATCCGTCTACTCCTCGAAATGGACTTTCCTCCTTTCCTTAAAGTGATGACCGTTTTCTTTAAAGTCAGCCCTGTATATATACACATGTATGTTGAAAAGAAAACAAAAGGGAATGACTAAGTAATTACATTGCTAGCTAGTACCTTTGCTAAGGGATTGGATGCCACTGACTGCAGATAAAACAGAGATGCAAGGAGTGAGAATGCCATCGCCGATGACCATGGAGGTACCAAGGATGGTGAGCAAGAAAAGCATGAGTTGTGCGATGAAGCTGTGCTCAAGCTTGTGTTTGATCTTGTGAGCGCGTTTCAGCTGTGTGGAGGGGGTACTATCCACCAGGCTATAATTAGACAACTCCCTATCCTCAGGTTGCTCATTCGGTATTAAGCTCACCTTTGCATACCGACATATCAGCGAATACAGCGCAAACGTTCCACCATCGCCATTGTCGTTTGCTCTCAAAACAATGAAGACGTACTTGAGGAGTGGGAGGAGGAGAATGGAATAGATAATGAGGGAGAGGACGCCGATAACATCCTCAGTGTCCTTTATCCCATCCGGGAAGGTGCTCGAGTACACGTATAGAGGAGAAGTCCCTATGTCCCCGTATATCACCCCTAAGCTCTGAAACGCTAAACTCAACGTCCTCTTCCAGTTCTCCTGTATGTACATACATATACGTACGATTTATACATACACATATGTATGCCATCATATCAATTAGTCCTCATTAATTGACTAACGTACGCAGTAACATACGTAGCTGATGAAATGAAAAAGGAAAACAAAATGAAGAAATGTTAATACAAAGCGATGAGAATTGAAAGCCGACGTACCTGAGAATTAGTGTGGTGGGTAGGAGGGAAAGAAACTCTTCCGGCCTCCAAGCTCAGGGAGTCAACGCGTCGAAGTTTTGCCCATGACACTTTTCTATCTTTCATGTTATAAGTACTGCTTTTAAATTTGTCGTTGTGGTCGTTGTTGTTGTTATTGTCATCGGCCGCAGAGGCTTCTGTCTTTCCAATGACGACCTCCGCTGCCATAACTTCAAATTTTTGTTGTTCCAGATTAACTAAAAATGATGAAGATGGTTTCTTAGTTCCAAGATGTTGCTTCATTTTATAAGCTTAATTACTTCCCCAATAATTAATTAATTAAGGATACATTATTGCAATTATTCTATTCCATATATTCCCTCCGTGGAATTCTATGCCCACTTTCACGTCACTCTGGCACAATGCAAACACTACGCATGGTCTTTTTATATATTTATATATATAAAGTCGTAATTTGTATACAAGACACCCGTAAAAGGCTGATTCATTTATCTTTGAGACGCATTGAATATTTAAATGTGGTGATAGATCAAGTTGATTAGACTCACGGCTCCTGTTTAATAGATCATCTCTACTAAATTAATTTCATCAAAAAAATTCAATTAAAAAGTGAGTTAATTAAACATTTCAAATTTCAATAGCCAGAAATACATATATATATATATATATATATATTAATTTTTTAGTTAACTCACTTTTCAGTTAAATTTTTTGATAAAATTTAATAGAGATAATCTACTACTTTTCAAAAAAACTAATTCATTTCACTTTGAGACACATTGGATATTTGAATGTGGTGATGGACCAACTTGATTGGGGTCCACGGCTTGGTGAAAATGATTTCCCTGTTTAGTAAATCATATCTACTAATTTTTATTAAATTTTTTTTGAATCGGATCGGAAGTGAATTAACTAAATATCTTAAATTTGAACAGTTAAAAATGCGCATATATATCAATTTTTTAATTAACACACTTTTGGGTTGAATTTTTTGATAACATTTAATGGAAATGATTTACTAAATCATGAAAATTATTTTTACCAAATTTCATAAAAAATTACTAATTTATCCCTCAAGAGCCCTAATCCATATATATAGTATATATTGTTTAATATGTTGAGAAATGTGCCATATATATATATATATATATATATACTTCTAGACGTAAGCTTTGAAGTGTTCAAATTAAGGAAAATATGATAGCTACATAAACTTCATTATTTGATTAAACATTTATGCACTTTGTCGTACTAAAATAAAATATAATATGGTACAATAACAGTACTGGGCCACAAAGGTTTATAACATAAAAGACAACCCAATTAAATTTACCATTTTTATTAAAACTGACAGGAGATAGAGTTGAAATCCTCTAGTAATTAGAAAGTCAAAAGTTAATCAAGGAATACTAATTAAGCCCATCCCCAAAGTGTTTTTTTTAGTCCCAGATATTTTTTAATATTACAGGTTAGCTTTTACGTAATGCGAAAAAGGACAGGTTAGCTTTTATGCAGCGCGATTAATTCTTATTCGCGGAATCGTAGCTGGCTGCTAGCCATTATGTAACACTCCAGCCTTAATTAGTAGGATAACACCTGTAATTAAGACCTGGAGCGTTACTAACCCACCTTAGACGAGCTAAAGTAGGTTTGAAATAAATAATAAAATAATAAATTCAAGAAAATCACATAACCTGGAATAAACAACCATGATACTCATGCTACGGGCGGTAATATAAAACATGAGTGCAATATACATCGATACACAGGCATGAAATCCAAAAGACATACACACTATGTTAACATGTATTACATAGTAAACAACAACCCAGGCTAGCTGTGGCTTGCCATGTACACACCTATATAACAAAAATGAGTCGGTATCAGAGATCCTCTATTTCGTTCCTGATCCAGTTGCCTCTTCTGTCATATCCGTCTCCTGAATACCTGAATTGGTTTATATAAAAAGGGGTGAGCTCACAGCTCAGTAGGGGGGTATAACAGGCAATATTACGTACGAAACATAATTAACTATTTAATTATAAATCATGGCTCAACCAATAAAATAATGCATGCAGGTGCATATGTAGGTTACATTCCTTGTGTCAACCATTATACCGAAAGAATACCAATGTCGAACCGAATCATAATAATAATAATAACCATGGGCCTGACCGCCCCCAAGAGATACCGAAGTTCGGCCGAATCATAATCATAAGAAGAAGAACGAGCCTGACCGCCCCAGAGAATAAGTCGAACATAATCACGATATAATATCATTCAGCCCATAAAAGATCATTATCATATCATAATAGAATTGGACCACATGTCCATCCATATCATATCACAGAATCACTAGTGCTTTGCCGAGGCCTAGATTTCCGGGCTACTCACCGCTGGCTCTAGACAGCCGACCTCATTGCTGTCCCCCGGGGGTTTAGGGATTTTCAACCCAAGGGCACCGAGCCCTACTTATTTTCAAATCGGCAAGCACTAGTCAATATATATTTCTTTCATCATTGAAGGGCCACAATAGCAATCATATCAAACCCATCACAGAACCGTATCACATCCCAGAATAATTCAGTAGATATAAAAAGCTTTCGGCACCTAAATACAAGATATATGCGCACATGATAGGCCATAAGAATAATCCGAGCTTGTCAAAAAGTCTCCAAAAATTTGGTTGACACAATGACGATGCACAGTATGCATAACATGCTAATAAATGAATATTTGAAACAATTTATGCCATATACTCACAACAAATCTCTATACATGTCCCTTGATGTATATAATTCATTAATTAAATAATTTTATAAATATAAAATATTTATACATTCAAGGGATATCTCATGTATATCAAATAATACAAATGTATCAAGTATAATGGCATATCTTGCTTCAAATAACATACACATGGCTTAATAAATCATAAAACATCATCATCCTCATCATATAATAATTTTAAAACAAAGACGATTAAAATATGATGATTCATGTATAATAAAATTATACTATCAGCTTTTAAAAATAATTAAACCCCTACTTCAGAATATTTAGCCTCAAATAATAAAATTTGAGTTGATATCCAAACCCCGACCGGCACAACTCTACAATTCTTATACCGTTGCGTAGCCCTCAACGTATAGAACAACTTTCCCTTAAGGCTCGACTCGATTCGGCGAAATTTTGATGACCAATTGCTAAGAAGAAACCTTCGTACCTATTTTCTTTTTTTCTTACTGACGCTCGGCAAAAACCAAAGCAAAAGGATGAAAATGGCGGAACAGTGGAGTCGGTGGCTTAAAAACATAAAAATATAACTTTATGTTTAATTATGAAAATTAATCCTAAAGTTTCATAACTTTATTATTTTAACCCTGAACTTTTACAACTTTACAATTTAGTCCATACTCAACCAAGAAATATGTGTCTAATTTACACTAATTATATTAAGGGGTATTACACATTAAATGTTTTTGTAGTTACCGAGATCTGATCTGGAAAGCTCATAGTCGAACTCAAAACTAATTTCAAATTAAAATATAATTTGGTTTAATTTGTGTATAATAAAGCCTTGTGCTTAGGGCCGATTTAGAAAATTTTTTAAAAGTGAAGCAAGTATAATACTGCATACTATATATCACTTTACATAAATTAAAGAAGAAAATTTAATATTAACATTACTTTTGTTTAAGATTAAGAATGGCAAGATTAGTATTATTAGTCATTTTTTTAAAAAAAAATTAAAGGAGAAAAACTTATATATATATATATATATATATATTTGTAAGTTTTAAAAATAATTATGAGAATAAAAGTACAATTTTTAAAAATTTAAAATATATAAATATATATATTGAGAAGAATTTGATTAATTAGTAAGTAGCTGGCTGATATATCATACTTTTTGAAATTGTACTTTTATTCAGCACAATTTCACTCAATACTTATCAATTCGTACGGACTAATACTTTTAGTTACAATTTTCCGTCACAAAAATATTAGAAAAATATTTTTAACTATAAAAAACTGCTGCTAAAAGTCTAATACGTATGAGAAATTTTCTCTCCACATATGTGTACACTCTATTATATATATATATATATATATATATATATTTAATTTCACTTTTCAATCCGGATTTTATTTAGATAAACTAGCTCTTTCCCACAAAAAAATTAAATTGATTAAGCTCAAATGAGAGCCAATTAAGCATTTATATATATAAGGTGATTTTTAATTTTTTTTGCCTGTTGAGATATCCTTTCAATTATATATGACTTATAATGTTTTCTAGCTAGTTATATAATTACTAAACATTTGATAACAATATAGAAAATGATTAAAAAAATAAATTTACTGATTTTATGGGAAGTTGAAAAATATGTTAACGTTCATTACATGGGACGACCTAATTAATTATCTGTTAAATTTATATGATAATACATTATAAAACATTCATATAGGTACCATGTAGTATATAAATTAAAAATTTCGGGTAATTAACAAAAATGACCCTTGAAGTTTGACCAATGTCCCTCGCTAGCCCCTAAAGTTTAATTTTCGGCTTAAGCATCCTTAAAGTTTCTAATTTGTCTCTCACTAGTTCAAAACTGGATGCTCCATTAAAAACATGGATGGAAAAGACACGTGGATGGATGAGTGAGGGACAAATTTCAAACTTCAGGAAATTATTCTCAGAGGTTTTCAAACTTCAGGGGTTATTTTCTAAGGTTTCCCGTCCAGTTTTTAACGGAGCATCCAGTTTTTAACGGAGCATCCAGTTTTGAACAAGTGGGGGAAAATTGGAAACTTTAAGGACGCTTCAGCCAAAAATTAAACTTTAGGAACGAGTGAGAGATTCGGGTCAAACTTAATGGGTCATTTTTTATAATTACCCAATAATTTCCTTACGCATAGTGCTTAATTATGATTCTCTGAAAACAGCTTGATTGTATTTGAAGTTGTCCCTTGACTCACAGGCGCGCAAGTTCAATTTGTCTAAAGCCCACTATTATATTGCAATTGTTTTTGAGTACTACTTGGATTATCTTTCTAGCCCTCATTACGCGTTTATTTGTCATTGTTTAGTTCTTTAACACGCTTGAGATGAAAAATTATTATTGTATGTATGATGTGTTGCGTTAATATGGCTATTGTTTATTCAAATAGAGTTTTTACTGGTTATTAAAATAAAATAATATAGTATACTGAATAAAGTATGATCTACTTTTAGGAAGAGAAGTAGATTTATGAATTTTACTTAATTAGACAAATACAGAAAATCGTTATTTAGTCATCTGATAAACTAAATAACAAATAAAAAATATTTTAATAAAGTAACAGTTATTAATTTATTGTTTATTTAATATTCGTTAAATTAATAAGTTGACATTATATATATATATATTATCCTACGTTGCTCTAAGTTTGCTTGTTAGGCCTGTTCATAATACCGTTGACTTTCTACCAATAATTGCTATTTAGTTGACATTCTTCACGATTATATATATATTTTAGTTATGTGTATACATATATATTCACACAACTATACAAATGTATATATTTTAATACACGCAGATGGATAGATTCAAGCGGTTCAAATAGAAAGAGAGTGGAGATGGGAATTGAATCTGAACGCTCTATGCGAATATTCATGCTTTCAATCACTTGAGGTCGCATATTCATGCTTTCAATCACTTGAGGTCAGACAAGGATTCATAATTGTCTTTCAATCACTAGAGGTTAAATCGGACTTACGACTTCTCAGTTGTGAGAGGTGAAGATCGATGCCACTTAAATTAAAACTCGTGGTTTTGTTTTTTAACAAAACACTACGCTACATCCAACCAACGTACAACCTAGATCTCTTTAAAGCTTAGATTAAAAAATAATTTATGTATGACAACAATCTTGTGTCCCGGTTGGTATTATTCTTTTTCTCGTAACAAGAAAGTCACCAATTCGATTTATATGGATGTAATACCAAGCCCTTCACTATCTGCACTCATTTTAGCTGTTGTGCGTCCACCATTTATGGTGGTAATATAATTCTATACAAATAAAAATATTGCATTATTAATATATTATTATGTTATCGTTTGTTTAAAATAATAATAATACATGTATTGTTTTTGTTGAGTTGAACCAATAATTGCTATTCTGGTTGACATTCTTCCCACTAATATATAATTTTGATTTTGCCTAGAAGTTTTTTGGAATATGTACTTTAGCAAATATCTTTTATGATTGTTTAATGTATGTTTATTTTATTTTCTCTCTCGAATTTTATGGCACGCTTCCGTGTCTTTTAATAAGATTGACTTCTAATATCATATCATATACTATACTATACTATAAGATATCCTTTGATTTGCGGATTTGAGAATTCAAGAAAAGAAAGTCATTACTTTTCTTTGTTTGGTAAGCACAAATTCCCGAAATACTTTCCTAACAGAGAGGAAAGTACGGGGGAAATCATTTCACTCAGATCCATGGAATTGATTTTTCCCTTCTGATTTTCCAGCATTTATTACAAAAGTTTTGGACAACAATATTCCTACTTAAGTATGCTATTGCCAAATTTACCCATTTATGATGTTGTTTTTATTTTAAAATACAAGTGTATTATTGAAATATTGATATATTTTTACGTTCCTTTCTTATACCAACCAAACACCAGAAGGAAAATTAGATAGTATTTCCTAAATACTTTCCATACTTTACCAAACACAGGGAAAGAAAGTTGACATGAACTTTAGTTTCCCACTCTTTGGGAAGACAAAGGAATTGATTTCCCTTATGTGAATCAAACGAGGCCTAATAGTATTACAAAAGACGTCATCTGTTTCACTCATATTAATTATGCTCATAAGTAAGTATTAATTATGGAGGAAGTAATCATAAAGTTACATTTGACAGTATTTCTTAGATTTAATTAATTAAGGTATTACCTTTTAAGTTTTTTTTAATAAAATAACCTACATTTTTGTTAACAATTTAATAATAACCTACATTATTATACTAGTATTTCGAATTTCTCAAAGGGTCTCTTCTCTCCTTCATCTTTCAATGTAAAGCATTGTAAACGCCCACACGCTATATAGTTATAAATTATGGATGAGTACGTGCAAAATTTGTTTCATGAGACTATATAAAGAAGATGTTGAAACATGTCCAGTAAAGGCAACTATTTATATATATTGCAACTATTCCTTGAGTTGTTCACCAAAAAATAATTTCTTGAGTTGCAATTATATTTATATATTTACAGGTTTTATATACTCTTTTTAATTTGTTTGTACGTTAATTCTAAAAAAAAAGCTTTAATTTTTATTCTTAAGAAAAATTGGATGTTGTTAAGCGGAAGCTATTAGTTTAATTAAGATTTAACAGTATGTTCACAAACTATAAGTTATAATTAAATTTCATTTGCTCGAGTTTTAATATATTTTTTTAGTATAGGTTAAATTTGTTGTGAAAAGTTAAGAGAGTGCTTGGGATGTTCATTTCAATTAAATTGGTGTTTTCAAATTCACTATTATGATAAGTTCTTAAATTTTATCTTGATCAAAATTTATTGTCAAGTATTTAATTAGTGGTGGATAGATATGAAAATGATGACACTCCCATACTTAACAAGTGATTTTATTATAGGTATGAAACTTAAAGTCCATCTAATAAGAAGAAAAAGGTAATTAACAACATTATCAATGTTTATAAAAATGAGAGAGAAAACATATAATATAAATTTAGAGAAAATGGGGTTTAAGTATCTCCTCCATAATTATATTCAAGCTAGAGATGCCTTATTATATCAAAATAGATAGAGGACTATCTCACAATTTACTTTAGCCACAAGAACAATTTTCAAATCATTGTTCACTGAGAGGATACACCCCTTTTTTTGTCAATTATACCCTTATTACAGTCTTTTTTTTTATTACCATTGGTGGTTGTTAAGCCTAACTAATTACATCCTCCACCACCGCCCACTGGAGTTCCGGCGGCCACTTCGGAGCTCCGATCCAGTGACCATTCTTGTACCTCCAACAAGGACAAGAGTGCTATGGCAATAATTTTTATGTAGTGCAAAAACAAATTTGCACTCAAATTTAAGTCTTTAATTGCTTGCAAATTTATTGCAAAAATGAATTGGTACAAAAATTTATATCTTAATTTGTCTAAGGATTTAGTACAAAAATATATTTGCACAAAAAATTATAACATTAGTTGTTTGCGAATTTAGTGCAAAAACAATTTGCATAAAAAATATATCATGAGTTACTTGAGAATTTAGTGCAAATATGTTTTTGCACTAAAATATGTATCATTTGTTGCTTGCGGATTTAGTGCAAAAACAAATTTGCACTAAAATATGTATCATTATTTGATAGCGGATTTAGTTAAAAAGCATATTTGCACTAAAAATATATTTTGAGTTGCTTGAGGATTTAGTGCAAAAACATATTTGAACTAAGAAATGTATCATTTTTGCTTGCAGATTTAGTGCAAAAACAGTTTTGCACTAAAATATGCATCATTAGTCGCAATCGATTTAGTGCAAAAAATAGATTTGCAGTACCAATGTCGGAGCTTTGGTGAGGTCATAATACTCTAGTAATAGTTACTAGAGCTCCGGAGGGGGATATGGTGGTGGTGGGGGCTGGTGGTGACTAATTTATTTTTAAGAAAAAAATAAAAGATATGGATGAAGGGTATTTTAAGTAAAAGAAAAATGAGTGTCCTTATTTTAAAATGAAAATGTAAAATGTTATTTCTTTGAATATAATTATGGAGGAAGCCCTTTTAACTCATTGTCTCATAAATTTATAAATGTGCCCGTGTATCACACGGGTTAGAAAACTAGTTAGATATTACAGGTTTGGCACATGCACTACGAGTATAATTTTTTTTTTTAAAAAATAATAAATACATTTTACATTTAAATATTTGTAGAAACTCGT
The DNA here is from genome assembly GCA_021464415.1 of Lonicera japonica. Taxonomy (NCBI): domain Eukaryota; kingdom Viridiplantae; phylum Streptophyta; class Magnoliopsida; order Dipsacales; family Caprifoliaceae; genus Lonicera; species Lonicera japonica. The sequence continues at coordinate 34,970 of JAKCWG010000932.1, forward strand.
GAATACACTGCAAGTTAATTAATTAATTAATTAAGTGGGGCTATAACTTTACGCATATTTGAAAATTAATACAAGTAAAAAGTTGTAAATAGCTATAGGGAAGTATGAGCATATTACAAAAAATAAAAAAATAAAAATTAAAAATAAAAATAAAAATAAAAATTAAAATAAATAAATAAATAAAAATGTAGGTGTCATAACTGGGCATTGAAAGTAGGAGGAACTATGCCCTTTCTGATAGATGTTACTAACACATGGCAAACTCTCTTTTAATCTAATTTTATTAATATTACAAATATTTAGCAACCCTCTTTTAATAGCGTTTTATTAGTATAGCTAACTATGATAACTCACACTTTTAAGCAATCTATGAATTACAAATTTTTAACAACTCCTCTTTTTGATCACAGAGTGAGTAGACGAGGTTGGATCTGTTATTGTGATGCCTCGAATCTCGTTAAGAGATTTAGACTTTCGGAACTTGGTTAATCACAATGCTGAATGCAGACAGCGAGTGTAAAGTTACATTAGATTAAAATATTATTTAAAACAAGTCGTGTTAATGTCTCATATAAAAATTTCGGCATGTAAAGTCAGTAAAATCAACAATTTTCAACCTATAAGTAGTAAAACAATTTTATCATACAAAGTTTCCACATCTTAAAACAATTTACTGAAGTCTACTTAAAATTAAATATAAACCCAGTCCATTAAAAAGAGTATTTAATTACAAATATAAAAGAGTACGCAAGTTCAAAATATTTTACAACTTAGTCCTTAGCATAAGGGAGATACTAAGAGCACCGCTAAAATACTCAGGGACACCAAACTTTATAAAAATTATTTTTATTTTCACAGAGCCACCACCCAAAATACATACATGCGTAGACGTATATACATATACATACTAAACACAAGAGAGAAGAGAAATTTTGGTTTTAAGTGGGTTTTCATCTACTTCATTCTCTCCATCTATCATCTTCATCTTCATCATCTTCACATCTTTATTTCTTATTTATTTTCTTAAGCCTTTACTAGCTACAAGCAAACATGACAGTAGGACACAACAACCGGTCACCAAGTTTGGGGTTTTAATATTAATTGGGCACTGTGTGTATGTAACTTAATTTTTTGACCTCTGTTTGTCTCTCTTAGTTCTAACTCCCTTGAATTTTTCCGTTGGATGGGAACTCTATACTATCACTTCAGTTAGACATTTATGTACTTGATAAAAAGAAAAATGAATCTTCGATGTCAGTGTAGATCTTGGTTAGGGTGCATTTTAATTCACATGATCTTTTTTCTAAGGACTTGATTTCAGTTTATTTAGCTCTTTGAGTTGGAAGCAAATGCACTTCAATGGAATTCGATATAAAGAGAGAAAGAAATTGAATGTATTTTGAGCATGGGTTAGTAGTAGTTGAAAGAAATTAGATGAAGTTGAAATTATAAGCATACCGTTTAGAAGGAGCGTGGTGTCCCAGAGTTAATTTAGTGGTACTATGCGTAAAGGACTACAAAATGGTTCATGATCATTAGAATCTTCTATGGAGATGGATCACATGTGACCTATGAGACTTAACCTGCAAGACTATTAGAAAATGGGAGTGAATCAAAACTGGGCTCGGTGGAAACTAATTTAAGTTTTATATAGAAATACATATTGTAAACCGCATACACATCCCCTTTATACAAAATAAGATTTGTATACTAGTAAAACTTTATACAATAAAATAATGCAATGCAAAACACACATAGCATGTAGAACTTAACCACTATGATACCATCCTAATATCTGGAATCTACCCGAACTAACTACATTAGTCCTACCTCTTCGGCCATCCTATGACTTGTACTCACATAACTCATGGTTTAACGAGGTAGTCTAATTAATGTGTTTCGCGTAATTAAGATTATTAACTTCCTAATGCATTACAAAATCCGATAACTCATGTTGATCCTAAGATACAAATTCTTTTAGGTTTTCCACTTATCATTTCACCTCATGTATTAGTACATTATTGAATACGGTTACTATGTCCTAACTACTGATACATGGCAAGAAGACTTTTCATTAATCGGCCACTCATCTATAACTTAATGGGTAACTTTAGACTACATGATTATATTTCCACTTTAATCATTAGTTATTTTATGTATCTTTTGAATCCGATCTCTTTAACAAGAATATATACTAAGTATTAGTCTCACAATCTTAACAATAATAAGAGGAACGATCATAACAATAACAACAACCATAATAAGAATAAACACGTAAAGGTCAATATGTCGGGCCTCTAGTGTAGTGCCCTAGCTTCACCCCATGGTCGACTAGGCCTAAAACATCAGTCCTCGAATGAAATCAAGCTTTAAACTTCTCTTATCTCTTTCAAGTGAGTAAACTTCCTAAGGACTATGTCGTAATTTGTGATTCCTTTGGATTTATACCCATACAAGACATTTTTTCGGGTATTACCCTTCAAATAGTTACCAAGAAGGTCATTCATATAAGCAAATTCCTACAAGGATGGAACTACTCTAGGAGATGTCCACCTTATAATGTGAGTACCTAATCGTCCCAAACACACAGTCCGTTTGTAGAGCCACATGAAACTACTATGTTACCGGGGAAGTTTCTAAGCGCATGATACACAATATAGTAAGAAGGAAAAATACATTGAGTGAGTTATCCCTTGCGCTTTGGTGGACTTTCAGCCACTTGGCGGTAGGCACCTCGAGTACTTTTCATGCACGGTTTAATGCCTTTCACCCAGGAGGCCTATGTCCCTTGTTATTGATCCAATCTATACTATCCAAGATAAATGTGTAAAACCAACCCATATGTGTATTGCAACATCAGCAATATATATTCATCCATACCACAATCATCCCACTCACAACCATAACAAACATATGGATACCAATGATAAGTAGTTTCCAGGCCAAACGCAAATTCATATATAGTTTTCGTATAATAAAATGCCAAATTATTTATTAAACACATAGCGTTATCACTTTAAGTATAGATATGTGTATTTTAACTAAGGCTCTAGATTCTTCTTGGTTCTTAACTCATCCAATCCAAATGGCCAATCGCACTACCGTTTCATTATACAATCATACCTTGTGATATAACTATTCATTTCTAATCAATTCTTGCCAAGGGTGTATCTCAAGTGATCATTTAGTGCCCAACAAGTCACATATGTAATATGAGGGCCGTACAATGCATAATATAGTTTACACGTATCATTCCCAACCAAGGCTACTCTTCACTACATCCTAACAAGTTCATCAATATGTGTTCCTATGATGTTTTAGAGTAATATCTCCATCAATAGTTTCCACACTGGAGTGCATATGCCATTATACTCCAATTTATCGTATATATACATTTTCGTCTTGGTGGGTGTTACTGCAAATCACAAAAATAATGACCCATTTGTGAAATTAGTTGTATAAATGTGTACATCTATTGATTATAAGCCATAATCAATCTATTTCAAGTACAATTCAAAAGCCGCAATTTCTAGTTTATACACTTAGTACAAAATGGACTCCTAATGTTGTGTGTAATACTCTCTAATGCAACACATAATGGTATAAAATCGAGTTGTGCACTAGTGTTCCCACCTCCATGAAGTTAGATTAACTAGATTTAAGCAATTTGTAGACACCCCGATCCGTGACCCCCGCAAGAACCCTAACGACCTTCGAGAACTACTGTTTTGGGAGTCCGGGACCCACCCGAGCACCCAAAACTACCCTAGGAGGGTTTGTTGGCCAACAAACATGATTTTTTAGAGAGATTGTCGCACGACATATCACATTGTCGCGCGACAATCCCTGATATGTCGCGCGACAAACCCCTCTGCATCCGACCAACCACTTTCTGACACATCACAGTGTCAAAACCATCACTTAAGCCGTTTGTCGCGCGACAATCACTCCTTTGTCGCGCGATAAACCCCTCTGCATCCGACCAACCACTTTCTGATACATCACAGTGTCAGAAACCATCACTTCAGCCGTTTGTCGCGCGACAATCACTCCTTTGTCGCGCGATAAACCCCTCTGCATCCGACCAACCATTTTCTGACACATCACAGTGTCAGAACCCATCATTTCAGCCGTTTGTCGAGCGACAAACATATATGTCGCGCGAAAAACTGGTACAGTGAAATGGATTGTCGCGCGACAATCTCTCCCGAGCACTATAAATAGGCCAACCCCCCAAGGGTTTAAGGAAGAGTTTTCGACAGCGGTTCGACAGCAGTTCTGGAGCAGTTTTGCAGGGGAGTTCTGGAGAGCAATTGGAATCTGAGAATTTGGAGCTTTATATCTGATTTTATTATCAAGCATTTTTCTACTATCGTCTTATTTCTAAAGAATTATCGAATCTATTCTCGACACTCGACGTGTCCCGTCTCTGGAATCGATTTCTCAGAAATATCTGAAGAAAGAGAAGATTATTATCGCCGAAGATCTTTCTGCCGTATTATATTTTCTTTCTTATTATTATTCTCGTCGGGAAGGTAAAGAAAGTCCATTCTAGTATTTAAAATTAGATATCTGTGTACTTGTTTTACTTCTGTTGTTCTGTCCACGTTTTATTTGAATAAACTTATTGTCAAGTTACAAATAGTCTACCATTTTCAAAACAAAAGACCCTGATAAAACCATTTTCAAAACCAGAAGAGTAAGTACATTATCGTTCGGATAACTTCTGTTTTCAAACCCCGGACTGATAAGACTTATCTAGGAATTAAAATCAACATATCCTGTCTTTTTCATAGACTGCGGCGTGTCTGATAAAAACTCCCCTCAAAGAGTTCAAATTCCATATTGAATTAGTCCCGACATAAAGATCCGAACTTTTCCAAAATAATCACAACTCTAGAGAACCGTCATTATCTGGGGAAATAATACGGAATACTCTTTCAAAATAAAAAGGTTTTTGTCATTTGTCATTTACATCTTTCAAATATAAAAACATCGGATCTCGGAACACAAAGGTTTTTATCCCTTTTCCCGTTTTCCCAAATTAGGGTTTTTTATTTGGAAAGTAGTAGACTGTCGGTAAAAGCATCTAAGTTTTTCAACATAGAATAAACATATAAAAGACCACTAGAGACCGAAAGGGCGGAATGGGTGCTTAACACCTTCCCAAACCGTAATATAGTTTTCGAACCCTATAGAATCCCGGTTTTGCAGACAAACGTGTAAAGAAAGGCTTGTCTATAGCCCTTCCTCTTACACAACCCTTTTGTCCGTTTTCTCGTAAAACGTATTGGCGACTCTGAACGAACCCTCTTGTATCTAGAAGTAGAAACATAGGGACACTTGATATGAATCAACAAACAAAAACAAACTCTTAGCAAATGGGACGACGGAACCAGTTTCCGACGTCTCAGACGCCCATGCCAAACGGGGATGAGACCCGGGGGTCGCATTTGCGGATTCTCACAGTGGCGACTCTGTTGGGGATTGTTAGAAAACTAGACTCTTATATGTGGGCTTTTTGTTTATCTGTTGAATACTTGCTTTTACCGCTTTCCCTACTTGTGTAATTTGTTTTGAGAAGAAACCTTTTTTTTTTTTTTTTTTTTTTAAAAATGGGAGTTTTTCAAAAATACGTAATAAAGATAATGATATTTGTGAAGCAAACCTTTCGAACATTACATACACTATCACAAATCATGCATTGGTTCTACGAGTGTGAAATTACCCCAAACCCTCGGAAGTATTATAAGTGAGTAGGGAGTTGGCTTGCTTGGGCCAACATAAACTGAAAGCATTTACTTCCACTCTCCTTGGCCAAGTACGCCCCCGAGGTATATCGAGTGACGAGAACACTCACGTACCCGGGAAGTATATCAAAAGGCTCTTGCACGTACCCGCCCTTGGGGTATATCGCAAGGTCTTGCCAAATAGGAGGGAGCCTGAAGCCTTAACCGTTCGTACACCTGAGCTGCATATAAGATGGAGTCGGTTAAAACACTTGTCAAACAGCCGTAGGGGATGTACCACCTTACGGCTTACTTTACGACACCCTTTTAAAATCCGAGCCTCTCTCGGCAATTTTTAATGATTCTTTTGGCAAAAATCGAGTCGCATCGTAGTCTTTCTTCATCTTCGCCACGTGGTTTCGTCTATAGCCGTAAAGCGACGTCACTCTGGAAGGTTGGGCCGGTCGAGATCATACCGGAAGACTAGTGAGACCAAGCACACCCGAAATGACCGATAGACGTGAGAATCAAGAGACAGATCAGAGCCTAGCCGAGACATTTGCAGTTCAACCAACTTTAGCCGAGATGCACCGTTTGTTGATGACCGTCAGCATGAATTTAGCAAGCCTCACAAGCGAGCAACAGAACACCCGGATTCGAGTAGAAGAGTTATCAGTTGAATGAACTGCACCACCAGGGTTTGAGCGGCTACCACCGAATCGAGATCAGAATCAAGGGCAGTCTTCCCAAGTACTCCCCCCAGTCCAAGGAACCAATCCACCCCAAACGGGCCCTATCGTAGCTGGTCCTATTCAAACTGACCCCAACAATCAGAACCAATGGGCCCCGGATTCAGGCCCCACATACCAACAGCAAGAGCCACCTATAGTTTGGCCCCAACCCCAAGTACAACCCGACTTTGACCCCCAATACCAACCATGGCCACAAGTTCCCGCAAGACCCATTCCACCACCGGCCCCAGTAGCCCTCCCTAATGAGTACCTAGACATCAACCGACTCCGGGCAGTGTATGCAGAATCGGTAATAGCACGGGAACAGCCCGAAGAGGTGTCATGAGAAAGTGAGGAAATGAAAAAGCTGAAAGAGCAGATGAGGGTCCTGTAGAAGGGGGTGTCTCTAATAAAGGGAGCAGACGAGATCACAGATATGAACGCCTTCTCCCTCTACCCAGAAGCAAGATTACCACAGGGATTCAAACTCCCTTCTATCACCAAGTTCACTGGAACCACGGCCCCTAAAACCCATCTACAGTCCTACATCAGATCCATGCAAGTATCCGATTGTGGAGAGCCGGAATTAGCATAGGCCTTTCACATGACTCTCACGGGGGCCGCCCTGAGATGGTTTTTTGGTTTGGAAAGGCATCACACGCAGACTTGGGGAGATATCGTCAAGGAATTTATGGCTAAATACGGGTCCAACGAAGATTTGGAAATTACCCGTAAACACCTGGAAATGGCCATGCAGGGTGAGAAAGAGAGCTTCAGCGACTTTGTCACCTGCTGGAGAGAGATGGCCTCCCAAATGTCCAAACGACCCGATGAAGAAGAGCAGTTGGAAATCATACAGAAGAATTTCACTCCAGCTGTAATGAATTGCATGGGAAAGCATGTATTCCCACACTTCAGAGCCCTGTTGAGTATGGGGTCACAAGTAGAGGAAGAATTGGCCAAGAAGGTAGAGGCCGATACCAGGAAAGCTTCATATGCCGGGAAGAAGACAGTCACTCCAGCCGTAAACCAACTAAGCTCATACCCCTATCAACAAAACCCATTTCGGCAGTCGCAACAAACACCTCAGATGAGTTGGCCCTCACAAGGAAACTCTTCGAACACCGAGGTTAAGAAGAGGAGAGACTTCTACACCCTTCCCACTATCTTGGTCAAAAGTCTGAAAATGCTCCGAAATGCCGGACTAATCACTCCACTCAACCCGCGCCCCCACCAAACCCCATTCCCAGCACCTGGAGAATGAATGAGAATTGTGCGTACCATCAGGCTGCAGGCCATGACACGGAGCGTTGTTGGGCCCTTCGCCATCGTATTCAAGACTTGATTGAAGCCGGAACCATCTTCGCACCCAGCGGGCCCAATGTTACCAACAATCCCCTTCCTAACCACGCTCCACCAGCGGGGATTAATGCCTTGACCACTGATGAAGAAGGCTTTGATCCCGTGGGACTCATTCGAGATGACCCAGCCTACAGGGCACCCGTTGTACTGCCAGCAAAGGCTCAAGTTGCCCCAGGCCTCAATCCAATAATTGATCAATGGATGGCCAAAATGAACTTCCTACCCGGGCAGGGTTTAGGAAAGGCAAATCAGGGGATCTCACAGCCACTTACAATCAAAACCAATCCCGGAAAATCTGGGATAGGATGGACCCAAGATAAGAAGAAATAGCCATGGAAATCCCAAGGCCCCCCCAGGGAGACAATCTGTATGACCGAAACCTCCCCTGGGACTTTCAGTTGGTCGACAGAGCCGGATTCATCAGAAACTTCAGAGGGATCAGACCCCGCATCTCTTTGGATCCAACAAATCACCCGTTCAGGAAGGGTATACCAGCCACCGCCGACGAATGCTGATAAATCACCACCTCCTAAGGAAACAGGAGAAGATCGAGTACTTGAGCAGTTGAAGAAAACCCAGGCACACATTACCATTTGGGGCCTCTTGGTTGCCTCCAAACCCCATAGGACCGCCTTCATCAAGCTTCTGGACGAGGCCGTCATATCACCAGATTCCACACCAGAACAACTGCCAAACATGATCGGGTCCCTTACGGTCCAAAAAAGTCTGTCATTTTCAGATGAGGACTTGTCTCCATTGGGGAGGAAACACATCCTTGCCCTCCATATCACCGTCCGGACCCGAGGAAAAATCCTGCCGCAAGTCCTCATCGACAACGGATCAACCATAAACGTCTGCCCCCTGAAGACCGCCAGATGTCTAGGTATCTTGGATTCAGAGCTCTCCCCGTCAGCTGTGACTGTCAGGGCCTATGACAATACCAGAAGGGCCATTCTAGGTTCCTTGAAGCTTGATCTCATGGTCGGTCCCGGAAGCTTTCTGGCCGATTTTTAAATCATAGACATTCCCTCCAGTTTTAACCTCCTGTTGGGAAGAGCATGGCTACACGACATAGGAGCACTCCCCTCCTCCTTACACCAGAAAATCAAGATACCGTTCGAGGGAAATATAATCACCATCCAAGGAGATCCTGAGAGGACCTTGGCGGATCTGGAGTTACCTGTATTAGGCATCGGGAGCCAGAGCATACAATTGGGAGGCTTTTCTTATGAGCCTCAAGTACAAACTCTCACCACCCAGAGAATCGAGTATCTACCCCCTGATAACATCCTCGGTCTCAGCACCAAGATCACGAATATGCTGAGAATGATGAAATATTTACCTGGAGCCAGTCTGGAAATGGGGCAGCCAGGGTTACTCCAAGCCTTGGAACTGGTAACGAGGTACGAAAGAGAAGGCTTGGGGTACCAGCACACTGAAGAAGAAGACCGAGAGAAAAGGGGTCGAGGGCATCAGTATCCAAGTTTTAGCTATTTGAATGGCTTTTTCGTCAAAGAAGGAGAGGACTTCCCCTTTTGCGGCTTTCAGGAGCCATGGAGAAACATCGACGGAGAGAACCTTCCAGGATGGGAAATCTTCTATGAAGAGGACCTCTATATCAAGGAAAACGTCACACACAGCTTCTCTACCAAGTTAACAATCGAGCCGAGGGAAGCGAATGAAGACGACAAAGATGAAGAGGAAGAAATGATCGGAGGTCTCTTTGACATCATGGCTCTAGGGGATGAGGAAACGAGATACGACCCTGTACACTTGATACGCACTGATCCAGATTACAAAGGGGGAAAGAGCGAAATTGTAAGGGTGAGAGATAAGAGAGAGGGTAGGGCTAAAGAGAAGTCACTCCTTGATTTACTTTTTAAACTTGTACCTGTAAGCACTATTATCAATGAAGAAGAATCTGTTTTGCGTTACCCTGTTGATTTTAATTCTGTAATTGCTTATATGGAGTTAGAGAGACTAAATGAACACCCCGAACAGGAGGAGCAGCGTATACAGAGCGAAGAAGGGGACACTCTTATGATTAACCTCGGGACAGAAGAAGAAAGAAAAGAGGTTCGTATTGGGGCAAGTCTAAGTGAAACAGAAAGAGAAGAATTCACACAAACTCTAAATGAGTACGTGGATATCTTCGCCTGGTCCTATGCAGATATGCCAGGTTTGAACAGCCAGATAGTCATGCATGAGATACACACCAAACCGGAATTTAGGCCCGTCAAACAGAAGTTGAGAAAACTTACGCCAGAATGGTCCCTGAAAGTAAAAGAAGAAGTGATGAAACAACTGAGTGTGGGGTTCTTGCGGGTGATCGAGTACCCTTCATGGTTAGCCAACATCGTGCCTGTTCCAAAGGCAAATGGGAAGGTCCGCATGTGTGTGGATTACCGGGATCTTAACAAAGCCTGTCCGAAAGACGATTTCTTATTACCCAATATTGATTTGATAGTGGATAATACCGCCAACCATGCCTTAAAGTCATTTGTAGATGGTTTCGCCGGGTATAATCAGATCAAGATGCACCCAGATCACCAGGAGAAAACAGCATTCATCACACCGTGGGGAACATACTGCTACACCGTTATGCCATTTGGGCTGAAGAATGCTGGGGCAACATATCAGAGGACAGCTACAGCTATCTTTCATGACATGATTCACAAAGAAGTAGAGGTGTATGTGGACGACATGATAATCAAGTCAAAGGAGAGGGAAGGCCATGTATCAGCTTTGCGAGCTTTCTTTGACTGCCTCCGCCAGTATCAGATGAGACTCAATCTGCAGAAATGTGTGTTCGGGGTAACTAAAGGAAAACTTCTGGGATATATCGTCAGTAAGAAGGAAATCGAGGTGGACCCTGCCAAAGTTCAAGCTATCCGAGACATGCTCAAGCCTCGTACCGAGAAAGAAATCCGGAGATTTTTGGGAAATCTGCAGTACATCAGCAGGTTTATCTCTCAGCTCACTCAAACTTGTGAACCCATCTTCAAACTCCTAAGGAAGTCTTCACCAGGAGAATGGGACAATCAATGCCAAGAGGCTTTTGACAAAATCAAGGATTACCTCTCCAAGCCCCCAGTGTTAGCCCCGCCACAGACCGGACTGCCACTAATTCTATACCTAACCGTCATTGATTCGGCTGCAGGGGCCATGCTGGCCTAACACTTGACCGACACACGGAAAGAGCAAGCCATCTACTACGTTAGTAAGAAGTTATCCCCGTTTGAGGTAAACTACACACAGTTGGAGAAATCATGCACCGCTCTCGTCTGGGTAACACAGAAATTACGGCATTACATGCTGGCTTTCCCAGTCATCCTGGCATCACGGATTAATCCATTGAAATATCTGTTGACCTAGAAGGTCTTAATCTTATTTTGATAATAACAATAATTTAATCATGTGTAATTTAACATGTTCTTGATTTAAGATTATAGATTTCTTATTTGAAAAATCAAGAATAGCATGATTGCTCAAAGGAAGCATGACAAGGATCAATGGAATCAATATTCGATCAAGTCAACGTAGCATTGGACTAGCAAGAGAACAACCTTATCACTCACATGCTAGCAATACAAATCCATGGAGCACAAAGATCAAGAATCATATGCAAAAGCTTCAAGTGAAGAATCAATTTGAAGAAACAAATCGAAGCATTCAAAGACTCATATATTCGGTAATTGAGTGTTTGCTTAGGATTAATGTAAGGTTTCTTAATTGATTGATTATATAGCTCAAACATGAACTTGCATCATTATTAGATTGATCATAACCAAGTCTGAATCAAAATCATTTCAAAACATCATTCTTGCAAAAACCGGTTTTGAAATAAATTCTCTATAAATTCATATGAATGAATTTTGATACAAAAACATATTTGGGAGTCTTAGAAACTTATTTGGAACACTCCCCAAGCATTAGAATCAATTTTGGAGTCATATTGCAAAAGTTGGAAAAATTGCACAAAACCTCCACCCACCAGAAGCATGTAGTCGACTACATGATTAATGGGTGAGTAGACTACATCACTGTTGAAGGCCATGTAGTCGACTACATGGGCATCAGTGTAGTCGACTACACTGCCAAAATATAGCCGTTGGAGAGTTGGTATATGTCTTGTTTTGCCCCACAACTTCTTGTAACCACTTCAAACGGCTATATCACTTTTGGCACTATAAATATGACTTCCAAGACTCATTCTTTATAACTTGAATCACTCATATACTCTCTACTTCATCTATCTTCATTATTCAAAGATTCAAGAAATTGTTTTTGATCAATCATCTTTTATTTGAGCTATATCATATTGATCACTCAAGATAACTCTAGTGTGAGCTTAAATTGTATTCTACAAACACTTTAGAGAGTTATTGTAAATTGGTGTGAATCACCAAACAATTATATTTCATTGTGAGAGGTAAATCTCATAGGAAAAACAAGAAGGAAAATTCTTGTTTAGTTCTTGTGAAAGGTAAATTTCACAAGGTTAGCAAGAGAGAGATTCTTGTGAGAATATTGTGGTCAAGCAATATTTGTAAAGAGTGTAGTGAGACAACAACACTTGTAGTGGTTTGATCTTCACCCGGAAGGAGATTGGAATTAGTGGAAATTCTCGGGGAACTAACCGAGCGCGGATTATGGTTTGGTAAACCAAAACCGTGTGGACAAAACGTCTTGGACTTCAAATCGGTTCAATCTTTCTAACTCAATCTCATTATTTACTTGCTACATTATTGTTTGCTTGAGATTGTTTATTTGCTTGATTGCTTATTTGATTGCATTCCTTGATAATTTGTTTTGTAAATTTATTTTACTTAAACTTTGTTAAAAAAAGTTTTAAATTCCGCATTAAACTTTATAAACCCTATTCACCCCCCTCTAGGGTTGAAATCCGACCAACAATTGGTATCAGAGGGTGTACTCTCGTTTTTGATTTCACAATCTTAGAGTCCTCGATCATGTATTTTTATCAAGGAACCGGCCTTTCCGAAGGTGCTTCAATTTATAGACCGCCATTGTTTGATGGCAAAAACTATAGCTATTGGAAAAATCGCATGTGTACATTTTTACAAGCAAATGATTTTGAACAATGGAAGGTCACACTTGTTGGACCTTATGAGATCACAAAAACCGACGAAAGGGGAAACATTATCCCTAAGTCAATATCCGAGTACAATGAGCATGATATTAGAAAAATCCAATACAATGCCAAAGCTTTAAATTCTTTACATTGTGCATTAAGTATGGATGAATATAACAAAATCTCTAGTTGCAAAACCGCAAAAGAGATTTGGGACAAGCTTGAGGTTGCCCATGAGGGAACTTCTCAAGTCAAGGAGGACAACATTAATATACTTGTCCATGACTATGAGTTATTTAATATGGAGGCTAACGAATCACTTGCTTCCATGTATAGTAGATTTTCTATTCTCACTAACGCTTTGGACCTTCTTGGCAAGGTTTATTCAAATGAAGAGAAGATTAGAAAAGTGCTTAGGATTCTTCCTAAGAAATGGAGACCCAAGGTGACGGCTATACAAGAAGCCAAGAACCTCAAGACCTTGAGCATGGATGAGCTCTTGGGATCTCTCAAAACCCATGAGAAGGAGCTAGCAAGAGAAGAAGGAGATAAAGCAAATCCAATGGAGATATTTGCTCTAAAGCCTAATGAAGGAAGGGGTGGAAAAGGAGATGGAGACATGGCCCTCATCTCTAGGAAATTTAAAAAATTCCTAGCAAAGAAGCAATTCTCTCAAGGGAAGCTCAACAATTATCCCTCATCCTCAAAGAATGTCAATGATAGATCAACTCATCCTAAAGTTGACAATGAGGAAAGGAAATGCTTCCATTGTCATGAACCGGGACACTACAAGACAAATTGTCCGGTTAGAAGAAAGGAGAAGAGAGCAAAGAAGGAAGAATTGTACAAGAGGTTGAAAGATGCTCTTAAAGGGCATTCGAGCGAATCGGATGAAGACGAATCCGATATCGAGTCGAGTGATGAAGAGATGGCACACCTTTGCCTTATGGAAAAAGATGAGGAGGCATACAAATCATTCCCTCATCGATGAAGCACTCTTGGAGCTACCATTTTCTCTCCGTGGCCTTGGCCCTTTTTGATGTTGCCATAGGGGGAGAAAATGTGTGTTGGTGGCAATCAATGTTGGTAAGACTATTAATTACTTATGTCTTTAACATTGATACTTGTTTTTCTTTTGAAAACTTTATTTGAGATCAAAATTATTTTATTGGTTTTAAAACTATCTCAAATGTTTGCAATGCTTTTAATTATCATTTATTTTATCTATGCATAAATTGAGGGGGAGCATATTTCAATTATTCATATGCTATTTATGCTTGTTATTGAAAACACACATTAATTTATTGTCATCATCAAAAAGGGGGAGATTGTTGACCTAGAAGGTCTTAATCTTATTTTGATAATAACAATAATTTAATCATGTGTAATTTAACATGTTCTTGATTTAAGATTATAGATTTCTTATTTGAAAAATCAAGAATAGCATGATTGCTCAAAGGAAGCATGACAAGGATCAATGGAATCAATATTCGATCAAGTCAACGTAGCATTGGACTAGCAAGAGAACAACCTTATCACTCACATGCTAGCAATACAAATCCATGGAGCACAAAGATCAAGAATCATATGCAAAAGCTTCAAGTGAAGAATCAATTTGAAGAAACAAATCGAAGCATTCAAAGACTCATATATTCGGTAATTGAGTGTTTGCTTAGGATTAATGTAAGGTTTCTTAATTGATTGATTATATAGCTCAAACATGAACTTGCATCATTATTAGATTGATCATAACCAAGTCTGAATCAAAATCATTTCAAAACATCATTCTTGCAAAAACCGGTTTTGAAATAAATTCTCTATAAATTCATATGAATGAATTTTGATACAAAAACATATTTGGGAGTCTTAGAAACTTATTTGGAACACTCCCCAAGCATTAGAATCAATTTTGGAGTCATATTGCAAAAGTTGGAAAAATTGCACAAAACCTCCACCCACCAGAAGCATGTAGTCGACTACATGATTAATGGGTGAGTAGACTACATCACTGTTGAAGGCCATGTAGTCGACTACATGGGCATCAGTGTAGTCGACTACACTGCCAAAATATAGCCGTTGGAGAGTTGGTATATGTCTTGTTTTGCCCCACAACTTCTTGTAACCACTTCAAACGGCTATATCACTTTTGGCACTATAAATATGACTTCCAAGACTCATTCTTTATAACTTGAATCACTCATATACTCTCTACTTCATCTATCTTCATTATTCAAAGATTCAAGAAATTGTTTTTGATCAATCATCTTTTATTTGAGCTATATCATATTGATCACTCAAGATAACTCTAGTGTGAGCTTAAATTGTATTCTACAAACACTTTAGAGAGTTATTGTAAATTGGTGTGAATCACCAAACAATTATATTTCATTGTGAGAGGTAAATCTCATAGGAAAAACAAGAAGGAAAATTCTTGTTTAGTTCTTGTGAAAGGTAAATTTCACAAGGTTAGCAAGAGAGAGATTCTTGTGAGAATATTGTGGTCAAGCAATATTTGTAAAGAGTGTAGTGAGACAACAACACTTGTAGTGGTTTGATCTTCACCCGGAAGGAGATTGGAATTAGTGGAAATTCTCGGGGAACTAACCGAGCGCGGATTATGGTTTGGTAAACCAAAACCGTGTGGACAAAACGTCTTGGACTTCAAATCGGTTCAATCTTTCTAACTCAATCTCATTATTTACTTGCTACATTATTGTTTGCTTGAGATTGTTTATTTGCTTGATTGCTTATTTGATTGCATTCCTTGATAATTTGTTTTGTAAATTTATTTTACTTAAACTTTGTTAAAAAAAGTTTTAAATTCCGCATTAAACTTTATAAACCCTATTCACCCCCCTCTAGGGTTGAAATCCGACCAACAATATCTCTTCGAGAAACCGGCTCTCTCAAACCGCATGGAAAAATGGCTATTCCTACTCTCCGAATTCGACATCACCTACATGACCCAGAAGGCAGTCAAAGGCAAGATCATACCTGATTACCTGGCCCATAATCCGATATTGGGGGATATGCTAGAAGAAGCTGAATTCCCGGACAAAACCATCATGAATGTCGAGATCGATGAAGACTGGAAATTGTACTTTGACGGGGCCGCCAACCGAAACGGAAACGGGATAGGCATCCTGTTAGTCTCTCCAGACCAAACTCACTCCCCGGTATCATATTGTCTAGACTTCTGCTGCACCAACAACATGACCGAGTATGAAGCCTGTATAATCGGACTAGAGATCGCACTCCAAAGGGGTATAAAGAGAATACAAGTATACGGAGATTCGGCATTAGTGGTTCACCAAGTTTTGAAGGAATGGAAGATTAGAGATGAAAAGTTAGTCCCTTACCTTTCCCGGTTAGAAGATGTAGCAGGAAAATTTGAACATTCGGAGTTTTACTATGTCCCCAGGTCACAAAATAGTTTTGCTGACGCCCTAGCAACTCTGGCATCCATGATCGATATCCCGGAGGGGATGGAAGAAATTACTCTTACAGTACAAAAAAGATCTGGACCTGCACACTACATGGCCCTTGAGGTAGAGAATGAAGAGAATAGGGACTCAACCACTTGGTTTTATGACATCTGGAACCTGCTGAGAAATCATCGGTATCCCGAACAAACAGATAAGAGAACGCGGGTCACGCTCAGGAGGTTAGCATCAAGGTTCATACTTTGTGCCGGAAAGCTGTATAAAAAAAACTACGACGGTACTCATCTCCAATGTCTCACCGAGGAAGAATCTGTCAAAGTGATGGATCAAATACATGGGGGTGATTGTGGACCTCATATGAGCGGTCATACCCTTGCCCGCAAGATCATCAGACAAGGTTATTACTGGTCTACCCTGCAGAACGACTGTGTTGATCACGTATGCCGTTGTCACAAGTGCCAAATCTCAGAAACTCCCTCCGAAAGAGTTGTACAACATGACCGCTCCATGGCCTTTCGCAACCTGGGGAATCGACATCATCGGAAAGATCTAACCCAAAGCCAGCAACGGCCATGAATTCATATTGGTGGCCATTGACTACTTCACCAAATGGGTAGAAGCCGAGTCTTTCCAAAACCCTTGACGCCAGAAAAGTTGCCTGATTCATCCGACGGAACATCATCTGCCAGTATGGGGTCCCACACGAGATCATCTCAGACAACGATACTCACTTCGAAGGAGAGGCTAAGTTTGCCATGGAGGAATATGGTATTACCCGACAAAGATCATCGCCGTATAGACCGCAAACCAATGGGGCAGTCGAGTCCGCCAACAAGAATCTAAAGAATATCCTAAGCAAAATGACCGACACCTGTCGGGACTGGCCAGAGAAACTACCTTATGCATTGTGGGGATACCGCACCACCGAGAGGGTCTCCACCGGGGCAACCCCGTTTTCTCTTACATATGGGATGGAAGCAGTCCTCCCTGTTGAGTTGGAGGTCCCTTCTCTCAGAGTAATGCTAGAGAATCAAGTCAATGAACTGGAGTGGGTCCAGGCACGTTATAACGAGCTGGCCTTGCTAGATGAGAAGAGATTGAAAGCCGCATACCACCATCAAGGATATCAGAAGAGAATCGCTCGAGCATTTAACTAGAAAGTGAAGACTCGGGGTATCAATGAGAACGATATCGTGTTGAAAGAAATTCGAGAACCGGCCAGAGATCCAAGAGGAAAATTCGGGCAGAAATGGACAGGGCCATACATCGTCAAAGAGATTGACACTGGGGGAGCCGTCATACTCACAGACTTAAACGGACAATTACTGCATTCACCAGTCAATATGGATCGTTTGAAGAAGTATTACCAATAGATGTAACATGCATAGATAAGAACTATGTAAACCTGAGCCCCAACTCAAACTTTGTTCTTTAAAAAAATCAAAAGGGGAACGTAGGCAACCTGAGAAGTGACTTCAGGCCCGGTTTAAACATTGTAAAGAAACTTATTTTCCACAAAGCAGTCCTTCGTATATTATTAAAAGGTGGTTCAGAACACCGAAAGTTACAAAGGAAATACAGCATACAAAGAAGAAACTAATCCCTAGGGGTTGGCCACACTGGGGTCCTCGGTGGCCAAATCAATTCGAGCCTCATCTAGAATCTGGTACGCAAAGACAATGTTATTTTCTGAAGGCTCAGAATCTATGAATCGGAACCACTCCATTTGAAAGGGGTCATCAATCAGCTCTCCTTCTAGAGATTACCAGCAAGAGTGGATAATGTCAGCCCGAAGGGGCCTGGGAATACCGAAACTAGTATAGTTGAACTGCCGAGTCAGCCGAACACGCCACATCCTCTCCACTGATAAAGAGACATGCTGGGTCACAAATTTGGACTCAGAGGAGAAGTTGTTCAGGCCAAGAGGAATATCCTGAGGAACATTGAACTGCCAAAGAAGACGTCCTGGGAGATAAAAAGAGGTGAACCAGAGCCCACGGAGCCGAACATAATTCTGTCCCCCGGTACTGAGCACCATCACCCTCAGCTTCCACCAAGGGATATTCCACCGTATGGCACGAAAGTTCTCCGAAAACCACACCGTTCAATCAGAGGAAGACATGGTCAATGCACCAAAGAGAGGACGATGGAAGAAATGAGTCGGATTGTCGAGCCGAACCCCGTTGAAGCCCACCGATCGAAAACGCTCCAACAACCACATGTATAGCAAGCACGGACTTCCCCTGAAGAAGGGTGAAGCCCCCCTTTGAATATCATCCAGGCCATTTAAAGTCTCTGCAAGAACGATAGGCACTATGGACTTTCCATTTCTAGCATGATAGATCAAACTCAGAATAGTCGGATCAACACGGGAGGAACCCGTCACCAGTAACATATCAGAGACAAGGCAGATCAAGGCCGCCGCAGTACGCCCCACACCGTAAGAGGCCCAATCTTCGTAACGATGAAAGAACCTCACCATTTTATGGAGGTCAAGGAGTCCGTCGAAAATAAAACCATCACAGGCCGCTTGGGGAATGGCTAACAGAGCAATCAGCATATCTCGAGGACCGATTTCTTCTATGGGAACTGCCATCGAGAGACGAACGTCAGAACGTAACAGCCAGGAAAACTCCTCATAAGTCGGGCAGAGCTCGTCAAGACCAAAGCGGAAAAGATGATCCGCATGGCTCCAAAAATGCAAAGCGCCCAGCAAAAAGGAAAAATCTACAGGGAGATGGCACCAGCCCGCTAGAGGACTGAATGCACCAAAGTTCAAGCCATTTTCAGAAGATATCAAAGCATCTCGAGCTTCAACATAAGAAAAATCAGAGTTTGTGCGATAAGAAGACATTTTGGAGAGGTGTGGGGATGAAGGAAGGAAGATGGGTGTATTTATAGCAAAAAAAGAGGGTCCTGTGCCTGTTTGTCGCGCGACAAACCCATTTCCAGGGGGAAGTGTCGCGCGACAAACCCATACCCAGGAGGGATTGTCCGCGACAAACCCATTCAAGGCCACCCTATTTTTTGTTTTCTTCTCCTGTAAGAGTCATTCTTGCCAAAATAATCATTTCTGAATGCATTCTTGTTCTCACTTTGTTCTTTTGCAGGAAACATGAGTGTCATTACGCTACAAGGTATGGCTCCTAAAAAAATTTTACTCATACATATATGTATATATATATTCGTCTTACACAAACAGAGAATAAGGGTGTAAACGGACACAAGTAAAGATATTTCATAAATCCAATAAAAGAACGGTTTTCAAAATTAAATTTCTGTCTAAAAGCATGTCTAAAAATAAATACATATCTATCCGAACTAACAAAAATGCAGAAAAGAAGCTAATCTACTCGAGCGCGTTTTGACACGCTCCCACTATCACTCGAGCCCTCCTCGGGGGTGAGGTCGACAACTGGGACGCCTTGAACAGGAGGAACTGCCACCTGAGAGGGCCCCGTCGACTGGACAGGAGCTGTAGGACGGATCACCGAGGATCAAGAGCGCCTGGAGGTCCTACTACTACTCCTCCGAGACTCTGACCGAGCATGAGAAGAAGTCAGGGGGTCGTCCGGCCGTAACGAAACGTCAATAGCCCTCTGATAGTCGCGCATATATGCTGGAGGGTCTCGACCAACGTACTGGAGCAGGTTCCAGCTGTAGAGATACTGGGTATGCCAAGCCCGCAGATCCGCCACCCATACACTCACCCGCTGTGAAAGACATAAAATAAGAGAATCAGCACAGTCAAAATAAATAGATATAGATATAAAGGTATCAAAAGAAGATAAAGAAGGTACCTCGTCATCAGGGCGACCACCCAAGTAATCAAAAGCGTCCTCAGGAAGAGGGTACTCAGGGACAATATATCGACGTAATCCGGAGCCGACATAAGAGATATCCCTGGGAAGTGGGGGTAGATCTACCCAAGGAATGGACGACCCCGCCGGAACATCAGCAGATGTGGACCCGCCCTCCTCACGGATCGAGAACAAGGGAGGCCGAGACGAAGAACCCCTGAAACCTAGAGAACGGGCCGGAGGACCCATAGCAACCGACGGAAGCGGAGTCAGTGTGGTGAAGGTACGAACACCTGGGGGATCCACCAAAGTCGTCACTCTCAGAGGCGGGACCCCACCAGAAGGAGTAGTCGCTGCAGCAGGAGGGGTCTGCCCAAATTGCTCATAATCTGCCCCTAGGTCTGCAGGCTCCCAGGATCGCTCGGAAAACCCTGCTCTCCCCTCAGCAGCCTCGACAGCATCAAAAAGGACCTCTGGAAACACCGAAGGGCCAGCAGACTGCTCCTCTCTAAGCGTCGTCTGAGGAGGCTGCTCTGGAACAGCCGCCGCTCCACCTCCATCACCGCCCTCGGGCCTATCATCACCACCCTCGGGCCTATCGCCGCCTCCCTCAACACCAGCAGGGACGCCCTTCTCTCCCTCAGGATCATCATCGTCAGAATCTAAAATGTTGTCCCTCTGATCGGGGACAGGTGGCAGATGACCCGGGGCCATCCTAGCTAGGTGGGTCTGTCCTCGTATATAGTTAGGATCACCTCCCAACGCCCGGTATCTCTCGTAGAAGACCCGTCCTCGAGTCCCCTTCGGCTCCCTCATCAAGTAACGGGCAGCGAAAGCGGCATAGTCCCCCTCCTCAGCAAACGTCTGGAAGCCAAGACCGTCAACCAAGGCCTGCACCGTTACCGGGTTGATCTCACCCGTCCGCCTCATCAGAACCAGTGGAAATAGTGGAACACGAGGCCATTGAGCCGGTGTATGCTGGCGGATAACCCTCTCGCCCAAGTAAAAATGGAGGCTGTACTCATCCCTGATCACCCGCCTGGTCCTCGAGGCAGTTAGAGCACGACCATATCCGAAGTGGAGACCCAGATCACCCCAGGGGGCCCACTTAATCTACAAAGAGAACAAAACTTTATTTCAGTTATTTATATTCTATTTTTCATTTGTATTTATTAAAGAAAACTAAGATATTTACCTGCTCCTCCAACAGGTCATGGACGGCAGCAACTCCGGTCTCCCGAGTCCGGTATACGTAAGGAGCCCTGTAGTTCCCCGCAATGAATCGGCAGAGAAAGGGGAACTGGTCCTCGTTCTCAACGAGGAGATCTACCTGGGCGCGACCTAAACGAGTATACGCCACGAACCAACTCTGAAGAAGAGACAGAAAGGATATCAGCAACAACAGATAATAAAAAGTAAAGGACTGGAACAAGAATAAGAGAACAAGAGTATGTACCTCCCACAGCAATGAGAAGCCCTTGAGGTTCAGGGCTAAATGGCAAGAAACCTAGTCCATAGCATCATAGAGGACGGCAAGAATAAAACCGCCCCAATCGTAGTCGAACATGATGCTGAAATCCCGGAAATAGGGCAACCACCAGAGATGGGCTGTGTCTCCCCCACGGGCCTCAAACAGATCATGGAGCGTCAGTAGAAGAAGGACGCAAGCATACTGGTACGCCTCCTGGTGGGTCATCGGCACCCCCGAATCAATCAATCTGGCTCTCTCTGTCGCCAGGCGCGTGACTGAAACCGCCTGAGGAATCGTGTCACCGGAACTCCGTCGCTCCGGAAACCATCCTAAAGCACCGACGATGCCCTCTGCCGTCAGACGCAAGGGAACGTCAATCTGTATAGGGACCCCCTGAAGGAATCCCAGTCAAAGTAAATAGATCGAGGGGGGTCATCGTCATCTCCCCCCAGCTCCAGTGAAAGGTATGGGTGGTGTCCCACCAGTGGCAGGCCAAAGCCGATACCAATGCAGCTGCTCTAGACACCCGCTCTGGGAGGGCATCAAAGAAAGAGCCGAAAGGAGTCGCGAGGAGAAACTCATGGACAGGGGCCGGTGCCTGTGGCCAATCCAGAGAAATGGTGTTGGGAGAACCCCAACCTCAGCCAACCCACTGTAAGCGAAAGAACGACTACAGGGTTATAGGGGTAAAATATGTAATTTTCCAAAACCTGAGGGTACTTTGGTGTAATTATGAGAGTTATAGGGTTATAAGGGTAAAATTATGTAATTTTCCAAACCTGAGGGTACTTTGGTGTAATTATGAGAGTTATAAGGTTATATGGGTAAAATATGTAATTTTCCAAAACCTGAGGGTACTTTGGTGTAATTATAAGAGTTATAGGGTTATAAGGGTAAAATTATGTAATTTTTCAAAACCTGAGGGTACTTTGGTGTAATTATGAGAATTATAGGGTTATAGGGGTAAAATATGTAATTTCCAAAACCTGAGGGTACTTTGGTGTAATTATGAGAGTTATAGGGTTATAGGGGTAAATTATGTAATTTTTCAAAACTTGAGGGTACTTTGGTGTAATTATGAGAGATATAGGGTTATAAGGGTAAAATTATGTAATTTTCCAAAACCTGAGGGTACTTTGGTGTAATTATGAGAGTTATAGGGTTATAGGGGTAAAATACGTAATTTTCCAAAACCTAAGGGTACTTTGGTGTAAGTTATGAGAGATAAAGGGTTATATGGTTAAATTATGTAATTTTCCAAACTTGAGGGTACTTTGGTGTAATTATGAGAGTTATAGGGTTATAAGGGTAAAATTATGTAATTTTCCAAAACCTGAGGGTACTTTAGTGTAATTATGAGAGTTATAGGGTTATAGGGGTAAAATATGTAATTTTCCAAAACCTGAGGGTACTTTGGTGTAATTATGAGAGATATAGGGTTATAGGGGTAAAATATGTAATTTTCCAAAACCTGAGGGTACGTTGGTGTAATTATGAGAGATATAGGGTTATAGGGGTAAATTATGTAATTTTTCAAAACCTGAGGGTACTTTGGTATGATTATGAGAGACATAGAGTTATGAGGGTACATTATGTAGTTTTCTAAAAACCTAAGAGGTATCACAGGTAAAAGTATGTGTTCGCTAAAATCGGACGTTATTTCTACGCAGACATGCATACTAACATTATTTAAAATAAATACAGGAAACGACAAGTGAACGGAACAGATAAAAAACACGAAAAGAAGACATACCAGAGATCGACGACGAATCTCGTGAGAAACAGGCTCCATCAAGAGCCACAGAATGTCCGGGAGCGGAGCAGCCTGGATAGCATCTCGATAGACCACCGCCCGACCACGGTCTATCCCATCCTCACCATACCAATCGAGATCCGCTCAGTCGTCATGGTGAGGGCTGCAGCGGAGAACGCCCTGAGCGTCAGTGAAGGTGACCTCCTCCTGGTCACCCTCCAGTCTGTCCGGATGTGCAGGGTCCATCGATGTAGGTAGAATATATGAAAAAAGTCGGAAAGTCGAAAAAGTGGCAGGGCTTCCGCGCTAGAAAGAAGAGAGAAGGAGAGCTAGAGAGAGAAAGAGAAAGGAGAGAATGAGGTGGAATGAGCTCAGCAAGGGAATATATAGTGAAGAGGATTGTCGCGCGACAAATGGACACATTGTCGCGCGACAAAGACCCCCTCACCCAAGTGTCGCGTGACAATCGCCCCCCTCCCCTGATTTTTAAACCTTTGTCTCATGTTTTTCTCCTGCAGGGGTACTTCAAAGAAGCAGTTTTCAAAAAAATTGCTAATAATTGCACACCCAGGATGAAAAAAAAAAAAAACTTCCAAATCATCTCTCCGAAAAATGCGAGAACAGAATGCCACGATTAAAGTAATCTCTGATCTCCCAAAAAGGTCCGAGACCATGAGAAAAGGCAAAATGCCAAGAAAAGACGGGAATAGAAAAAATTGAAAGAGTAGAAAAGAGAAAGAACCCGTATGAGCGCCCGGAGCGAGCGAGAGAAACAGAAATGTAGAGTGACAGGGAGAGCCACACCAAAAGTGATAGCTAGGCCAAAACCGGCTCAGGGCTACGTTTTGGGTGAGTAAGGCTCCTGATCACAACAAAGGGATAAAAGACTCCTGGTCAAAAACAGAGAAGGCCAGGAAAAGTCTTTGCCAAAAGAGGGAGAAATAAGGACATCGAAAAACAGAATACGATGTGGGCCCACCAAAGAGAAAACTAAGAAGAGAACAGAGATCAGAGATTGAACTTTCAAACAAATTTTCTTTTCAGCACGATAAAGAAGAGATGGTTTGGAAAAACCTCGAATCATCACGCTGCGGAAAGCAAGGGAAAATCAAAAACTGCCTTCTAAGAGAAGTATCCTCACTCGAGGAAAACATGAAAATAAAGTTCAAGAAAGATACAGGAAAACGGACATCCGGAAAGATTAGACCTTGAGGAGCTCTTTTCACCCTCACGAGCATTTCTCTCTCTCACTCTAGCAGTCTAAGAGAAACAATAATTCATTTCACCAGAAAACAACACAAGCCCTCTTCAGAGGCAAAATTACACACAGTAGCCCTCCCAGAGAGGCAATTGGTAGTCCTCCCACCTGAGGTTAAGCCCTCCCAGAGAGGCAATTGGTAGTCCTCCCACTTGAGGTTAAGCCCTCCCAGAGAGGCAATTGGTAGTCCTCCCACCTAAGGTTAAGCCCTCCTAGAGAGGCACATGGTTGTCCTCCCACCTGAGGTTAAGCCCTCCCAGAGAGGCAATTGGTAGTCCTCCCACCTGAGGTTAAGCCCTCCCAGAGAGGCAATTGGTAGTCCTCCCACCTGAGGTTAAGCCCTCCCAGAGAGGCACATGGTAGTCCTCCCACCTGAGGTTAAGCCCTCCCAGAGAGGCAAATGGTAATCCTCCCACCTGAGGTTAAGCCCTCCCAGAGAGGCAATTGGTAGTCCTCCCACCTGAGGTTAAGCCCTCCCAGAGAGGCACGTGGTAGTCCTCCCACCTGAGGTTAAGCCCTTCCAGAGAGGCAAATGGTAGTCCTCCCACCTGAGGTTAAGCCCTCCCAGAGAGGCAAATGGTAGTCCTCCCACCTGAGGTTAAGCCCTCCCAGAGAGGCACACGGTAGTCCTCCCACCTGAGGCGCAATGGTAGTCCTCCCATCTGAGGCGAGTGGAGCAAACGAAAGTCCTCGAAAGAGGCAACGAGGTAACAAAAGCCCTCTTCAGAGGCAGAGTAAGTCCTTCCTACAGGCACAAGCCCTCTCCGGAGGCACTCACAAGCACTTCTGCATGCATACACTTCTTTAGAGTTCATGTGGGAGCCTTGAATCATGGTCTCTTCCAATCGCCTCAAGTCCTTGCAAGTAAGGAGCTTGAGTCGAGAGAGTCTGTAGACACCCCGATCCGTGACCCCCGCAAGAACCCTAACGACCTTTGAGAACTACTGTTTTGGGAGTCCGGGACCCACCCGAGCACCCAAAACTACCCTAGGAGGGTTTGTTGGCCAACAACCATGTTTTTTTAGAGAGATTGTCGTACGACATATCATATTGTCGCGCGACAATCCCTGATATGTCGCGCGACAATCGTGCCTTTGTCGCGCGATAAACCCCTCTGCATCTGACCAACCACTTTCTAACACATCACAGTGTCAGAACCATCACTTCAGGCGTTTGTCGCACGACAATCACTCCTTTGTCGCGCGATAAACCCCTCTGCATCCGACCAACCACTTTCTGACACATCACAGTGTCAGAAATCATCACTTCAGTCGTTTGTCGCGCGACAATCACTCCTTTGTCGCGCGATAAACCCCTCTGCATCCGACCAACCACTTTCTGACACATCACAGTGTCAGAACCCATCACTTCAGCCGTTTGTTGCGCGACAAACAGATATGTCGCGCGACAAACAGGTACAGTGAAATGGATTGTCGCGCGACAATCTGTCCAGAGCACTATAAATAGGCCAACACCACCAAGGGTTTAAGGAAGAGTTTTCGACAGCAGTTCTGGAGCAGTTATGCAGGGGAGTTCTGGAGAGCAATTGGAATCTGAGAATTTGGAGCTTTATATCTGATTTTATTATCAAGCATTTTTCTACTATCGTCTTATTTCTAAAGAATTATCGAATCTATTCTCGACACTTGACGTGTCCCGTCTCTGGAATCGATTTCTCGGAAATATCTGAAGAAAGAGAAAATTATTATCGCCGGAGATCTCTCTGCCGTATTATATTTTCTTTCTTATTATTATTCTCGTCGGGAAGGTAAAGATAGTCACTTCTAGTATTTAAAATTAGATATCTGTGTACTTGTTTTACTTCTGTTGTTCTGTCCACGTTTTATTTGAATAAACTTATTGTCAAGTTACAAATAGTCTACCGTTTTCAAAACAAAAGACCCTGATAAAACCATTTTTAAAACCAGAAGAGTAAGTACATTATCGTCCGGATAAATCCTGTTTTCAAACCCCGGACTGATAAGACTTATCTAGGAATTAAAATCAACATATCCTGTCTTTTTCATAGACTGCGACGTGTCTGATAAAAACTCCCCTCAAAGAGTTCAAATTCCATATTGAATTAGTCCCGACATAAATATCCGAACTTTTCCAAAATAATCACAACTCTAGAGAACCGTCATTATCTGGGGAAATAATACGGAATACTCTTTCAAAATAAAAAGGTTTTTGTCATTTGTCATTTACATCTTTCAAATATAAAAACATCGAATCTCGGAACACAAAGGTTTTTATCCCTTTTCCCGTTTTCCCAAATTAGGGTTTTTTATTTGCAAAGTAGTAGACTGTCGGTAAAAGCATCTAAGTTTTTCAACATAGAATAAACATATAAAAGACCACTAGAGACCGAAAGGGCGGAATGGGTGCTTAACACCTTCCCAAACCGTAATATAGTTTCCGAACCCTATAGAATCCCGGTTTCGCAGACAAACGTGTAAAGAAAGGCTTGTCTATAGCTCTTCCTCTTACACAACCCTTTTGTCCGTTTTCTCGTAAAACGTATTGGCGACTTTGAACGAACCCTCTTGTATCTAGAAATAGAAACATAGGGACACTTGATATGAATCAACAAACAAAAACAAACTCTTAGCAAATGGGACGACGGAACCAGTTTCCGACGTCTCCGACGCCCATGCCAAATGGGGAAGAGACCCGGGGGTCGCATTTGCGGATTCTCACACAATTGGATGAGATGATGATGGATGGACTGAAATGATTCCCACAAAAACTCCAAGCCCTAAGGTAGAAGATTGTGAAGAACAAGTCTTTCTTGAAGATTCCAAGCTCCAATCTTTGATCCAAGTTGAAATCCCTCTTCAATCACCACCAATAAATCCTCTCCATCTATCTATAGAAGCTCTCAATGTGTATGGGGATGAAACGCTCGAAATGGTGGTGTTTAGGGTGTTAAATGGGATGAAAATCGGGTCAACACACAAAAATATCAATTTTGACTAAACAAAATACAAAATAGAAGTTAAAGATAATTATGTACCGAATGGAAATTGTAAAAACTAAATAAAAAGTAAAAAATTACAAACCAAATCTAAATTTGAGAAAGTTTTATTAATGAGCTAATTTGATACTAAATGTAATATTTCAAATAATATAGATATTTATAATATTAATATATATATATATAATACAAATATGGTACGGTATATCGATAGTAACAAAATTTAGTAAAATACATTATCGATTCAATATGAATACCATATTACTACATATTTGTATTAGTTTTTAATATAAAATTGGCACGATACAATTCGTAATTGATACGATTCAATATAATCTATACAACTATAACTAGAAACGAGTGAATTTGCATAATTTTGGGAGGTTTTTTATTTTATTTTATCACTATTATTATTATTTTAAGAAAAATATATAGTTAATTAGATTTAAATTCACAACCTACCTAAAAGCTTATAACAGAATTTGAAACGATTAAGCTAATAATATTTCTATATTTAATTATTCTCAATCTAACTTACGCATGCTTTGAATGTGAGTCCATATTCAACTTAAGGAATACTTATGGTGGTTCTTTTGAATCACCAATTAAAAGGAATTGAAATCACCCACTAAGAGGAATTGTTGGCGCCAGGTATTCGAATCTTACCAAACTCAACCAACTCTCACGCATTATTTCACTGTTCACATATTTTCCTTTCTAGAAACCTTTGTAGTAGTTTTCTTTTTGCAGAAACATATTTCTTTGATCCATTACTTCTAGTCTAGTAATGGTGGTTGTGGTGCTCTATCGGTGTCTCTGCCAATTAAGGAAACAAGTGTGTTTTATTAAGCTTATTTGCTTGATGCTAATTCCTTCATTTAAAATGAAAATTTTCATCGTGATTTTGTAATTTGAACTGATCTGATAAAAAATATATATTCAATACCCAGCAATTGCTTTGCCGTAATCTGAAATTTAATGCATATGCAATCGTCTTTGAAGATTTTTCTTTGTCTTCTCCTTCATTACTCGAAGGAATTGGAAATTACAAAGTCCAAATCAAATTCTCTTGTTAATTGACCTAATCTAGAGGTATAAAATCCAAATATGATCAACTATGGCTATTACATTTATTTACAGAATATATTAGGGTTGGAGATACAACCCAAAATCAATTGATAAGGGTGCTGAAGCCCTGTAATTTTAGATGGTGCTTGTATATTTTTTTTTGCCTTCGAATTGAACACTAAATGCTTAATGTTGAATAAACCATATGCTAATTGTGTTTGTTTTCTAGCTGAACAAACCTCTGAATAAATGTTGTTTATTTGACTCTGAATGCACACCCACACACACACACACACACACACACACATATATATATATATATATATATATATATCATTTGAGACAACGTCATTCATATCGTTTTAATATGCATTAATAAAATGAATAAAAAGATAAGGCAATGTTGGGATAATATTCCATTAAAGTTTTTAAACATTCAACATTATGCATTTGACAGTGAGCTTTTTTTTTTAACAACTTGTACATAGAGAGTTTCAAACATAGGATCTCCCGATAAATAGATCGATCCCTCACAAGAACCTAGTGAACCACTAAGCCACCCCATATGGTTGACAGTGAGCCTGACACTTAAATCTTAATGCTGAATGTTATATCTTAATTGAGGTTTAATACATAAAGCAAGATACTTGTGTAGCAGTAGCATAAGTGACCTGATTTCTCCACCAAACCAAGAATATTTTCTTCTTATTTGAATTAGGGTTTATCTAAAACCCAAATATTGCAACAAAAATTAGCCTGGGAATCAATGTACCAAAGCATTGTGTGCGAATCATTGTTCACCAACATTATTCACAAAACATTATTTGCCTAATAATATTCATTCACCTAGAAAACTAAGATGGGATTGTATGTGCATATAAATAAATATATTATAAAATATAAGAGACATGTTCGGCGGTGGAAAATGATGATCTTTCTAAATTCCCGAGGCCAGATTGAATTGTATACAAGAAAACAATAAAATGAGAAGTGGAACTTGAGAGTCGCATTTCTCCCCCTCACCATATATAATACTCAATTAGGGTATACATCATAAAGAAAGATACTTGAAATACCTTCAAAACAAAAATTACATATATAGTAAACCTTATATTCATTCAAGAGTAAAACTACCTATCAAATTCCCCGGTCAGTTCGTTGGCTACTAGCTGGGAGTCACAATGAATCGTCAAATCTTGAACCCTGAGCTTTTTGGCGCTTTTCATGCCGATGATCAGTGCCTCATATGCAGCTTCATTGTTGGAGGCCTTGAACCCCAATCGGACTGCCTGCTCGATAATTCCCCCTTCAAGGGTTTTAAACACTATGCCCACACTGGAACCTCCTGTCGTTGATGATCCATCAATGCACAATAGCCAAAAGGTCGGCTTTTCGGCTGATGGGAATTCTGCAACCTGCTTGTTATAACCATAATCCTCGTTCTGCCCAGAATCAACTCTTTCAGAGTTTTCGTCAGTCTGCCCCCAGCTGGGACTGGTAACTGGTTATCTGTTCCAGCTTCACTGATTCTTGTGAATTTGGCAATGAATTCGGCAAGAACTTGGTCTTTTATTGATGTTCATGGGACAAATTCAATGTGAAATCGGCCTAATTCAACAAACCACTTTTCCATTTTGCCTGAAAGATCGGCCTTTTTGAGAGTTGCCTTGATTGGACTGCTCATCAATACTTTGATGGGATGGGCGTCAAAGTAATGTCTCATCTTTCTTGACGCTGTGATTAGTGCTAGTACAAGTTTTTCTAAAGGCAAATAATTTAATTCTGGCCCTATCAAACATTTACTAGTAAAATACATAGGTTTCTGATGATTTTCATGCTCTCTAATTAGGGCCGAACATACTGCCCGATCAGAGGAAGCCAAGTACATGTACAATTGTTTTACGGGGCTCTGGGATAGATAAAGGGTGGGCTGCTTAAGTATGGTTTCAGTTCATTTAGAGCTTTATCACAATTTGGATTCCAATCGAATTCTTTTGCTTTTTTTCAATAATTTAAACAATGGCATGCATTTGTAAGAACATTTCGAAATAAATATGTTTAAGGCAGCAACCATACCAGTGAGCTTTTGTAGTTCTTTCAGGTTGGCCGGCTGCTGAACATACAGTATTGCCTGAACCTTTTTTGGGTTTGCCTCTATCCCTTTATGATTTACCATGAAACCCAAAAATTTTCCCGAGTTGACCCCAAAGGTACATTTTGATGTATTTAGTTTCATCCAATAGCGCCGAAGAATGTCGAATGTTCTCCCCAAGTCCCGAACGTGTTCGGCCGCCAATTTTCTTTTTACCAACATATCATCGACATAAACCTCAATGGACTTTCCGATCTCATCCCTAAACATCTTGGTTACTAGTCTCTGATGGGTGGCTCCTGCATTTTTCAACCCAAATAGCATGACTTTGTAGCAGTACAAGCCCATCGTGGTGATGAAAATTGTGGACTCTTGATCAGGCCTGAATAGTGGGATCTGGTGATACCCCGAATATGCATCCAAAAAATTGAACCTCTGGTGACCAGCCGCAGAGTCTACTAGTTTATATATTCTTGCCAGCGAAAAACTGTCCTTGGGGTAAGCTTTGTTCAGGTCTGTGAAGTCTACGCATACCCTCAATTTCCCATTCTTCTTCTTTACGACAACCGGGTTGGAGATCCATTCAGGAAATTTAGTTTCTCGGATTGCCCCAGCTTTAAGCAGTTTTTAGACCTCTTCTTCTACTACTGCTGCTTTTTCGGGGACTACTCGTTGGGGTTTTTGTTTCATGGGACTGATACTGGAATTTATGTGAAGCTTGTGGCACATTATCTCTGCTGGTATTCCTGGCATGTAGTACGGTTGCCATGCGAAGATGTTGATATTGGCCCTCAAGAACTCGGCTAGCTAGCAGTTTTTAGACCTCTTCTTTTACTGCTGCTGCTTTTTCGAGGGCTACTCGGCGGGGTTTTCGTTTCATGGGACTGATAGTGGGATTTATGTGAAGCTTGTGGCACATTATCTCTGCCGATATTCCTGGTATGTCGTACGGTTGCCATGCGAAGATGTCGATATTGGCCCTCAAGAACTCGGCTAGCTCGCCCCTCTCGTAAAAATTCAGACTGCTGTTGATTAAAAACTATTTCTCTTCTTGTTCTGGATCAAAAACCGCGGGAATTTGGATTAGGTCCTTAAAGACCTTTTCTTCAGGTCGCCCTCTGGCCCCACCATTTATGGGGCGACCTGCTTGTGGTTGCTATTGTCCAGTTTCTTTGCCTTTCCCATTCTCCGAGGGTTCATGCTTCTCCTTGATCTCTTCCAATAACTTTTCTACTTTCTCGGCCAGGTTCACTTGCTCGGCCTTTGCGGCCTCTTTCTTCTCAAACAATGACCCCTTGATTGCTAAATTGAAACAAAAACGTGCGTCCTCTTGCCTGCCCCTCACAACAACTACCCCTTTGGGAGAAGGAAACTTGAATTTCTAATGAAAAGGTGAGGCGACGACTTTCATTTTCCTAATCAATTTCGCCGGAGGAGGGAGTTGTATGGCGAGTCCACATTCATAACGAAAAAATCCATGACATCCACCATCTCTCCACCCTAACCAGAATGTTTATCACGCAGATTGGCCACACCGCGTCCCCACTAAAACTATAAATCGGCGTGTCAACCAATCGAATGTTTTTTGGGGAGATAAACAGCCTAATTAATTGTAAGCCTTGAGGTACATTACCTCCGACAAGCTCCCTGGGTCTATCAGTACCTTCTTGACGTCGAAATTTCCAATATTGACCGTTAAAACCAAAGCGTCATTGTGGGGGTATGTCCACTCCTTCTAAATCTTCCTCCCCAAAAGAGTGTTGGTACACCAAATTACCGTCCCTATTTCTCTTCGGCGGTGCCATTACAGTCAACACTACTTTGCTTGGGTGGGCTTCTGCCCAAAGCTGCGCCCGAGTCAATCTAGCTCGCAAATAGCTTTTCGTTGCCTCAGTCTTGTCTGCGACCCCACAGATTGCTTCAATCACCCCAATTACGGGTTTGTTTTCGGGTATCACGGCCGTTTTCTCTTCAGCTTTGGCGTTTTTATTATTTTTGGCCTCAGTGGGCTTCACAAACTTGGCCAAAAGGCCCTGTACAACAAGTCTTTCTAGAAATAACTTCAGGATCCTGCAGTTTTTAGTTTTGTGACCGTGGTCCTAGTGATAGGAACATTTTAAGTTAGAGTCCCTGGTGCTGGGGTTGCCACCCATCGGCTTGGGCCATTTGAAGAATTGTTCCTATTTGATTTCCCACATTATTTTGTGGATGGGCTTTGTAAAAATAGTGTTTATTCCTCTGAATGCCTCACCCTTCCTTGGCTCGTTCGAGCTTTCCCCTCGATTTTTCTTTGTACTACTGTTGTCACGACGATCTCCGTTACCGCTTCTTTCTCTGTCCCTTTTATAGTTTGACCTGTTGGCTGCCTTGTCGTCATCCTCTACACGCGAAAACTCGTCTACCCTTGCCAAAAGATTATTGAAACTTTTCGGCAGCCTTCTAGTCAAGTCATTGTAAATGCCGTTACTATCCCATAGTAAACCGAACTTAAACGTATTGACGGTAAACCTTTCGTCACAGTCTTCCGCTTCTTGGAACAGTGCTCAGTACCTTTATGAGTATTCCCTCAAACTTTCATTGAACTTTTTCTTCAGGTGAGTTAGGGCTTCCAGAAAGTGAATCTGGTTACTGAAAAGTGACCTTCATGTTACGATTTCCCACAGATGGCGCCAATTGTGGGTGGCCTAAATCTAACCAAGGCCAATATGAATTTGTAGGTGAAAGAATCGGCCTAGGACTGGTAGAATCGGTAATAGATACTAAAGGTGGCAGATGAACCGTAAATTTGCAAAATGGATGAGACAGGATTTTCAAGTTGTGGGGGTAGGTTCCTCCGGTGGCTCTTATTCCTAGTCCGGTAGTACGTCCTCCCTTAGTGTGTGATGGTGTTTCTGTTTTATCTCAAATGGTTATTTCATACATCACTTACAAGAGTTCTCTCTAGGAGAATATTTTTCTATCTTTTTTTGTCAAGAGAATCCCCCTTCTCTGAGCTATCCCCTTTTATTCACTACACCATTTCGCACTATTTGTAACGGACATATTTTAGGGTTTGTAATGGACTAAAACCGTTACTGAGGTGTAACGGACTAAGTACATTACTGAGGTCAAATATTCGTTACTAAAGTAAGTAATATTGTTTTATTCCTCTTTTAAATAAATAATGCACCACAATTTTTTTGTGTGACGCTTAAAACGTTACTTCATCCGTTACTAAGGATAAATGAAAAATGATAAATGATAAATGAAAACGATTGAAAATTTTCATTTCTCCGCTCAATTTTTCACTAAAACATGAAAATCCCACCATTCTTTTCATTTCATCCCTGAAAGCACTCAAAGACACTCGTATGCTCAAAGCCTTAACTCTCATGGCCGTTCATCCTCTCCACAAGCCCTAACTCTCACCACCTTCATCCCTGCCATTCAACTCCTCCGTTCATCTCCACTCATTTCTCTCTCTACCATCATACTCCAAGCTGCTCTCTCACAATCTCATGTCTCTCTCTATCTCCGCCAGTGATCCGCTGTCTATCTCCACCGTCGCTGCTGGTCCATTTTCAGTACCGTCGGTCCATACTCCAAGCTTCAATAGGTAAATCTTAAACCTTATGATTTAATTTTAGAAACTTGATTTGATTTTTCTTTTTGTGGGTCTGATTGTAAATTGGGGAAACTTGATTTGATACCATAAATGGGATCTTGATTGCTTTTGTCATTAAAATAAGTCCTAACAACAAAGAATTGCATGTATATGTAATTATTTCAAGGTATGACTTTTGCAATTGAAAAGTATATTTCTAGTGTTAATGTTAATTTTCTTTTTTTTGGGGAAGTTTAAATTTTGTGTTGATTGAGCTTCATGTTGATTGATTTTTGAGCAAAAGATAACGCGTTCTAATCTTGTTTGTTTGAGCGTGGTCCTTAAATTTCTTGAGTAGTGACCTCAGCTATGCATTGTTATATTTGGCCCAATCTATAACTGTATTGTAACACTGCTGTTGCTCTCCCTCCCTCTCTCCCTATCTTTATGGTCTGTGGTGACATTCTAAATGAATTATATAACTAAGGTTACCAGTTGAAAAATAAGTAATCAGGTATAAGCACTCAATAGGCAAGTAGCTTGTGTTTGTGTTGTCTTCTCTCAGTTTTTACCAGATGCACCCGAGGCGGGTTTTACTTTGGAAAACCCAAACCCGTGCCAATTAAAAAAGGACCGGCCCCAAACTTGCCCCATGTGGGTTGGGCCAGGAAATTTTTCTATCCCTATGGTAACCTTGATGACGGGTAAAGATCTAAGTTGATTGTAAAGTAAGTTCAACCATTGACTTTGTTGGTTGCTTGGATCGTGGAGGATTCAGATGTGGGTGATTCTGATAATGAGAATGAAGATGAAGATGGTATGGTGCTAGGTGGAACAGAGACTAGTTTCTCTGGCCAAGAGGGCAGTGAAAAATCAGACCTTGATAATAATCAGGCTTCTCTTAACTTGAGAGATTCAAATGAAGAAACAGAAGCTGATTCCATGATGATGGTGAGTATTTGATGAAGAAGCAAACAATTAAATGCTTCTTCTAAACCGATGGACTTTCTAGTATTTACAATGTTCTGCATTTTTTAATACCCCAAATTTTACGATGTTTTGTTATGATGTTTGTGACCCTCTTATCTACAATAAATTGGTATGCTTTGTTATCTTAAGGAGTCCAATCAACTATTGAAATATATCAAGGAAAAGGAAGCCCATTTTCATTAGTAGAAAAGGATATCGAGTTTAGTTTATTTATGATGTAATGTGTTAGGACCTCTACATTTGTCCCCTCTGTTTCTCCTTTCTTTCATTAGTAACATAATTATTTTATCTAAAAAATGCAGTATATTCTCTATATATTGAAATGCTTGTCAAAAAAAGGAAACACAAGACACAAGACACACTATATATATATATATATATATATATCATAAACTGCTACTTTGCATTGTAGGAAGGTGAGAACTTGACAAATGAGCAGATAGAGGATGAGATTCGGAAAATAAAAGATGCACACGGAGAAGACGAAGGTGTCTCTTTTTTCTCAGATTTATAAAATTATTGTTTTTCTGAAATCACAAATAACTTTGTAGCAGAAGAATGTGTAAATTTCTGTTCAGATTTAGTTTTTTAGTTAATTTATGCTACCATGAGGAAGTAAAAGCACACTCAAACCCCCCCAACCCCAGGGGGAGTCTGTAGTGTAATAGGTAGTCCTTGGCTTATATGATGGTTCAATGAATCTAAATAAAACAACTTGTCATAACTCTATTTGATGAGAACTTGTGGTGTTACGGTCCAAAAATACTACCATTCAGGATCATTTGGTTCAGATATAAGACCCTTTGGTTCAGATGTAGTATAACTTTGCATAAGTTTTTGCAAGTCAATCACAGATGATGGAATCATCAAATATTTGACCTTTTAAACTGTCACATTCCCCTGACTTTTCATCTTTCCTCCAGGCCTCAATGGATGGTTTAACCAAAACTAGAGAAAAAGCGGTGTTGGCTTCTTGGACTGTAGTTGAGTGCAGTAATGTGGAAATCCAGTAATAAAAGTAGAATTGCTGGGCTCATATAATATGCTTTCTAATGGGAGTATACTGCCAAACTTTTTTATTTCCTGAGAATTTTATAAAATAGGTTTCTCTACAAGGGCCCAAGCAAGTTTTTGGAAATTATATAGTCATGGTTGATTTTTTGTTTTCACTTGCATTTTATATTATGATCCCTACTTTCTTTTTACCTCATCTGCACTATGAGTCCTCATATAAAACTACCTTGCTCTATTTTTGACATCGATCTTTAGACAAACTTTTAAGCAATAGCCCCTTTTTTGAGTCTCAGCAATTAGAGGTTATATGTGAAGACCAGGCCTT
Source organism: Lonicera japonica (assembly GCA_021464415.1). Taxonomy (NCBI): domain Eukaryota; kingdom Viridiplantae; phylum Streptophyta; class Magnoliopsida; order Dipsacales; family Caprifoliaceae; genus Lonicera; species Lonicera japonica. Next base: position 71,661 of record JAKCWG010000932.1, read on the forward strand.
AACTTACTAAAGAATCTATATAATAAGGGTGCAAGGTTTTTGAATTCTAAAATGTATGTCTCTTATAAAATATTGTGTGGACAAAATTTGATCAAATTAAATTGTGTGGTTGAGATGAAATAAATACCAAAAAACTCCCGCTTCTTTCTCCTACTTTACCAAAAAAACAAAAAAAATATCTCTCTCAACTCCCAAGAAACTTTCGCCTCTTTCTCTCACTTTCCACTTTCTCTTCTTCTCCGCTTCAACCTTCATGTGCGCTCTCTCTCTATAACTTTAAAATATTACTTCTAGATTTTTGGTTGATTTGTGTTAGATTTTTGGTTGATTTGTGTACGATTTAGCCATATGGGTCTTTCCTTGATCATAGCGTCCACATTTAGGTATACATGGTGAAGGTTTTCATCTTCCTAATGTTATGAAATTGGTGAATGAAAGCTCACACACAACTAAAGTAAAATTGAGAAAATGAAGAAAAATGAACACAAAGAATTTACGTGAAAAACCTCCAAATAAATTGAAGGAAAAACCACAGGCAAATGACAGAGGATTTTATTTATAAAATGGGATACAACACCTTCTCTCTAAATATAAGGAGGGAACAATTACACTCTCTCTTAATTTAGGAGAAACAATAACCTCTCTCTAGACCTCTCTTTTCCAAGCTTTATTAATTCTTGGCTTGATGATGAAATGGAGTAACATGGGGAGGTATTTATAGTAGTTACAAAATACATCCAATGGTCCACATTCAATCTCACCAACCATGATCCAAGGGCTCACATTCATTCTCACCTAACAGATGCATGATGTAAGCGATGACATCATCGATGCATGATGTAAGCGATGACAACATCTTGATGTAGGCAATGACATCGTCACGATGTAAGCGATGACATCGTCACGATGTAAGCGATGACATAGTTGATGCACGATGCAGGCGATGACATAGTTGATGCACAATGACAATTGTTATTTTTCTACTACCTCAACACCCAATACTACAAAGTGTCAAGTGTTTGTGATTTTGCATTAGATGTCGGCTCATTAGATGTCAGCTCATTGATTTTGGGTATACATGGTGATTATTATTGATTAACGATACTCATTAGATGTCGGCTCCAAATTCTCCACCTTCTTCTGCTGTTCCACCGGCATCCGCCACTTCCCCACCGCCTTTACCATTGTCTCCTCCACCTTCCACTACTTCGCCCCCACCTCAGTCCATTCCAACAGACCCTTCTCCAGCCACACCATCACAACCAGCCCCTGTGGCTTCAACACCTCTTCCTACAACATCATCATCTCTTCCAGCTAATGCCCCACCTCCATCTTCTAATTCTCCACTGCCACCATCGGCAATTCCCCCATCAAGTTCCCCACCGCCTCCATCACCTAATACTCCATCTAGATAAAACTATTTCTCTCTAAAGGGGGTGTATTCAATTCGGATTTTAAAAGATTTTAATTGACTTTTTAAAATCCGTGGATTCTGTTAAGTCTATGGATTGTTTTAAATCCTTATAGAATTAGACATATTTTAATGCATGGATTCTTTTGGATTTATGCAGATTTTAATAAGTCCATGGATTTCTGCAAATTTTAATAAGTTCATCAAAAAAATAAAAAATTTAAAGACAAAAGACAAACAATATCAAAAATGTAAAGACAATTAATGAAATACATTATAAAAATTCACACTGCACCCACAAAATTAGACTTCTCACCCCACTAGTATTTTTTAATAAAATTGACATGAATCATTTTTAAAAATTTGAACGATAATTAGCGGTCCAATCATTTGAAATTATGTTAATGCATGATAACCACATTAGTAAAAGATAGAATAAAGACTTTATAGGGACGAAGAAAAAATTATAATGCGTTCATCACATAATAAGAAATTTGAATTTTGAGAGAGAGAGAGGGGGAGGGGGAAGGGGGAGAGAGAGAATGTTGAGTAAAGTTAAATGAAATAGCAATTCATATGAAATCTCTAGGTAAGTGAGAAGATTTCAAGATGGATTTTTATGTATAAAAATGGCTTTAGAATCCACCAAAATCCACCACTAATTAAAATCCTACTAAGTCATTAGACTTTTGAATACCATAAGATTTAGATGGATTTTTTAAAATCTTAATTGAATATATCAAGATTTTAAAAGATTTTTTAAAATCTCAATTGAATACATCATGATTTTAAAAGACTTTTTAAAATCTCAATTGAATACCCATAAACTTTAAAAGTCCATAAAAATCCTATAGATTCTAAATCCAATACACCCCCTAAATATATATATATATATATAGATATAAACGCACACTCCTGTTCCTTTTTTTCTTTCAGCAATTAGACCCTTTTTTGATTGCCCCTTTTGATTACTCCATCGGCAATTAGACCATTTTTTTTCCCTTCAATTTCCTTTCCCTGTACACAATAAAACCACATTTTCTCCCTTCTATAATCTAATATTTACTCTGTATGTGGTTTATCAATTTTTGTTTATTTATTTTTTTATATATTTTTAAAAAGTTTAAGAAATGAATAAAAAATGAAGATTATATTTTTTTGTAAAATTTTAAAAATAATGTATTATATACAAAGTAAATTTAAAAATAATTTTAAAAAATTATATTTAAAACTCCGGTAAGACCTTACGATCTCTGCAGGAAGAAAATGATTTTTTTTAAATATTAAAAAGTTAGAAAATCTACATTTATAGTGTTAAAAAGTTTAATTCAGTGTTAATGCAGTGTTAAGTGGAATGGTGGTAATTATAGTGACCAATTCTCAAATGGGTGTTTCCTGTATTGAAAGAAATGTAATTTGGGCATCAAATTATAGGCATAATAATAAATATTCATCTGGGTTTGTGATTTATCAAAGACCCATTTTTGGTTTGGCCTTAAAGAGGAATAATGTGAAGTGGAACCAGGTTTTGAGTTCAAGAGCATTGAATTGTGGGGCAATTAGTGTTTTGTCGAAAGGGGAATCTAGCTCTGTTTGTTTCTTTGTAAAGTGGATTTGTTTAATTTGTATTAAAAGTGGGATATTGAATATACACATATGCATATGTATATTCAAAAATTAAATGGGTTTGTTTCTTGGTAAAGTAGGATATTGAATATACCGAGTGACATAAATACACAGCTGAGCATAATAGCGTGTAATCAAAAACATATTTTGTATACAACCTATATAACTATCAACCATGGGGTATATTTAACCAAATCAGATTGAGGTGGTTTTTAATTAAAAAACTCGAAGTGCCTCCATTTATGATATGCTTAAATTCAAATCCATTTTATCAATTCATTAAGGTCGGGATGGGTTAATAATCATTTACCAATATATACAAAAATTAATGTCCCATTATAGTTACAATGACGTTATAAATTTATAAATTTTAATTATAAACAGATGTCACCATTAGTAGTAACACCGATTTACAAAAGTAATGTGTTTTAAATTTAATTTTAAATATACAGTACCATTGGTAGTAACATTGGTTTACAAAAATAATATATTTTTTTAAATAAAATAAAATAAACTATTTAAGTTTGTAAAAGATTAAATAAAAACATATATTTTTAAACTAAAGAAAGAATTATATTTGAATGTAAGTAAATGAAGAATAAATATGTTTAAAGAGAGAAAGGTGGGTTATAATAGGTATAGATTTTATTTTATAGGTATGGATTAATAAATATTAAATATGAAATTTTTATTAATTTTTAGTTTTTGTATTTAAAGTTAATTTTTTTTTTAAATTAATGAGAGAGAAAAGTGGGGGAGAGTGATTGGCAGAATATTAGAGAGATAAAAAAATGTTTAGTTTTTTGATTTGATATCCTAAAAGTACATCTAAGGATTCAATATTTTTGTGTTATTTGTAAATAAATTTTGGCCATTAGTGTAGTGATGTGATGTTCTTAGGAAAAAAATTCGCATTCAAAGGCTAGCATTTTATGTATATTTTTTGAACAAATCTAAGCCATTGATTAGATAATTGAATGATGTGACATTTTCTTCCCTTATAATATAGATTGGAAGTACTTTTAGTTGTGATAAATATACTTTTAGTTTAATTGTGCACAAAACATAAGCTAACAATAATAAGCCAAATTAAGGAATTTTGTTTTCGTATATTTGGAATCATTTTTTCTCATATCAAATTGACAATAAGACAGAGGGAATATTAGTGTTTTAGTTAATTGTTTATTGATTTTGTTAAAGAGTGGTTTGTTGATCTCCATTTGATTTACTTTCCACACTTTTTTTTATAAAGTTTGCTTTCACATTGCAAATACTCGATATTCAAGCTTCCAAGGGAGGATTTCTGTTTTAATTTAGTTTTGGTATTTAATTTTGTTTAGAGTATTACATTAGCACTTGCTTACTAATGAATTAATGCACTTGGCTACTGCCATCCATTATGCGTTTGTATTTAATTATATTCCTTTGTGTTTTAAATGGGACAGTTGATAATGAATATCCATTTACGATGGAAAATACAACGTCGCCGAACACAACGTCGACGCCATGAAATACAATATAACAAGTACGCCACCAACCTCTTACAATGGGGATTACGTCGTCAACGAATATAGAAGAACCGCCGACCACGTAAACCACCCACCCGCATACATTCTGTTACTCGGACTTCCTCCGATGCATTGCCACATTCAGTTGTCCAGCATCTAAATCTCAGTGGACATGCAAATGATGTAGTGCAACCAGTACAAGGTATATCTCTTGATAATATTATTATTTTTATTTAATATTGTGATATATGACATATATATTTATATATATAGATTTTGTTTTATACAAATGATAATTACCCGCTTTTGGGATGGGATTGGCCAAACTTGAACTCGAACTCAAGCCGAGGTTATATATATTGAACTTGCCCAAAATAGATATAGTTTCTTTTTTATATGTCTTAACCTTTGCTACGAATAACTAATATTGCGCATTGTCTCTATCAGTTGTTCGACAGTACAATTTCATTGCCTCCACCAGTAATACAACGGCTCTAACCTCATTTGGCCCACTGCCTCAATCCGTGGTTGGGCATGTAAATCTTAATGCCTCCACCAGTAACATCGTGCAACCACTACTTTGTATGTTTCGCAAGTTTTATTTTCAATTATTAATTAAGTTGAAATTGGTGTTCTTTTAAAATGCTACAGTCAATCCCATGCTACAACTTCATTAAAGCTAAATGTTTAACTTTATTATTTATGTGAAAAAATACAGCGGCAATGAGTCCAACAATAGATCCGTTTGGAGGACGACGTAGTATAACTGTATTTGGATATGTAAGCTCTTTTTTGTTTCTCATTTTTTTTACCATATTCGAATTTTTGTTTTACATATTTTTAATTGACTACATTTTTTTTGTAGGAAGACTACAATTTACTACAAACGGTATGTATCTTTATCCTTCTCCGATAATTCTTTTTAATGCTCATATGTAACAATAATTATTAAACAATAGTTATTTGATTCACGTACAAAAGGAGTTTCTGAACAAACAAAATATTGGCATTGTTATCCGAGATGAGTCTGAACTAAATATGATGCTTAAGGCAAGTTATGAGTTTTTTGTCTTTTTATTTATTTTTTTACTTTTATTAAAACTAAATATAATGCTTAAGGCGGATTTTAATATATAATGTTTTAAATTGTAACAGCACAATATGAACAACTCGGAGTCAAACGCATCTCACAAAGGAAAGGGAAAGGGGAAAGAAAATCAAGCGTCGACGTCACTTGTGGTATTTTGTTAAACACTATTTAATACATTTTTTCCTCCTCTACGTATCTATATTACAATTTGAAGAAAATTACTACCATGTATGAAGATTTTAGAATTATATAATTATTTTTAGTGAAATTTTAATTGTCCCTGCCTTTTCTATTTTAAATGCATTGCTTGGATATTTTTTTATTACTTTTCCACATATCATAGTGTTATCTTTTAATTATTTCTTACTAGGTATTGTTCGTGCCAAACGGCATGGCGATATAAAAAATATATTAACAGTTGAAACTTACTGATAATGAAAAAATTATATCTAAACATTGTGTAACCCAGAATAAACATTAAGAAAACTATATAAACAATGCTCACACTATAACAGGCCGAGCTTTTCCTGAACCCATATAAATGACCTATCATAGACAGAGATATCAACTGATTTACTCGTAAAGTTGAACTCAATATGCCAAAAAACATATTCAACCCGAACAAATTAAGATGGTTTTTAATTGAAAAACTCGAATAAATATTTTTAAAAATCATTTACCAATATATGCAAAAATAAACATTTTTAAAAATCATTCGCCAATATATATTGAAACAAATATATTACAATTAGGGGTAGCCCTGGTGCAACTAATAGTCACATCTGCTTAATTTTCGCCAAAAGCAATTGTAGCTAAGGAAAACGTCCTTTTTAATAAACATATGGTAAAACTGGTTAATAAAAGTATTTTTTTTTTAAAAAATGTAACTTATTTCAAATATGCTAATTATAATAATTTCAAATTTTTGAATTTAAAGTTAATGTATTTTAAATTTTAAAAAGCAATTAATGAGAAATAAAGTGATAAAGTAGATTGGTGGAATATATGCAAAAATAAACATTTTTAAAAATCATTCGCCAATATATATTGAAACAAATATATTACAATTAGGGGTAGCCCTGATGCAACTAATAGTCACATCAGCTTAATTTTTGCCAAAAGCAATTGTAGCTAAGGAGAACGTCCTTTTTAATAAACATATGGTAAAACTGGTTCATAAAAGTAATTTTTTTTAAAAAAAATATAACTTATTTCAAATATGCTAATTATAATAATTTCAAAATTTTGAATTTAAAGTTAATGTATTTTAAATTTTAAAAAGTAATTAATGAGAAATAAAGTGATAAAGTAGATTGGTGGAATAATAGTGAGATTAAGTAAAAATTACCTAATATCTAAACAGCATACAACCCAAAACATATATTCAAATATCTGTATACACAACCTATTTAACTATCAAGCACCATGGTTAGCTAAAGTCGAATTCAAGATACCAAAAGATATATTTGAACCAACCAGATTGATGTGGTTTTTTTTAAAAAACTCGAATTTGCCCCAATTTATGATATGCTTAAATTCGAACCCGTTTCACCACTTTGTTAAGGTCTAGTTGGGTTAATTTGTCATTTTTAATCATTCACCAATATATTAAAAAATAAATATTTGAAAAAAAAATTAATACATCCTATTATTATAATAATTGCATTAACATTGTTTGATTTCGAGAGTGAAGACAAACTTTTTTAGGATTTTGGATTCAATGAGCTTAAAGATCTTTATTTTTATGGGCCCAACAACAATGTTCTTTCTAAAGCTGTACTGGCTCAACGTAAAAGGCGAGAAAGGGAACGCAACGAAATACAACCAAGACAACTTACACAACGTTTGCGTCGCGAAAGAGAACAGCAAGGAAAAGAACTTCAGTCCAAGCAACAAGAGCCAAGCCTACCAAGATTCTTTCCTGGTTTAACCCCTAGGCCAGCACAACGCCTTGCTTATGAACGAGAATGTTCAAAACTCAAAAATCAATTTTATAAACACCAATCATTGCTTCCACCTGGTCCTTCTACTATTCAAGTGCCAAATTCTTTAGACTCACAATCAAGTAGTGAGCCATATGGTACTCATAACTATTCAGTCTCAGCCAGACAATCATATTTTCCCAACTTCGTCATCTTTGAATAATAATGTTACTATTCCGCCATTGCATCAACCAGTTTTGAATAATATCGGGTAATTCCATTTACAATTAGAGAAATAGTGTTCTTTAAGAGATACTTATTAATTTTTGCTTTATAACTTAAGTCGTTTTTATAAAACATTTCTTTTTAGGTCAACTTCTTCCAATGATGAGCGTTTAACTGCTATTGTTAACCCTCGGGTGCATCCTAACTCAGGGAGACATTATTTGGGTTTAATGGATAAGACATGCCCTCATTGTTATGCATTGCATTGGAGTGCTGAAATGTTATCAATTTCGTCTGGTGAACACCCACTATTTGGATAATGTTGTTTGCAAGGTAAGATTCGTTTGCCATTACTCATCGTGCCACCTCCTGAAATTAAAGCATTATATGATGGCAATGATATTCAATCAAAGTCGTTTTGAAGGTATACCCGGCTGTACAATGCAGCAAATGCATTTACGAGCTTGGGTGTCCAAATGGATGATAGAATGCTTCATGGTAGAGGTCCTACATCATTCACAATTCATGGGGAGTTACGACATCGAACAGGTGCCCTTCAACCTCCACATGCTCAAGACCCGAGCTATGCGCAATTGTATATTCATGACCCTGATTGAGCTTTAGATTGTCGTAGTCGACGTAATCCACAATTAAGAAATGATGTCCTTAGAACTATTCAGGATAATCTTTCGTGGTTTAATGCATTCTCGGATAAGTTCAGGCATGCTGCTTCGATTTTAGAGGGGAAACATTTGAACCATTTAGGCAATCATAACATACCAGCTTACCTTCATTATGCACCAAATAAAGATAGACGAACTCACAATTTACCAACTTCTGATGAAATTGCTGTGATATTGCCGGGAGACGGTACTGAGATATCAGCGATGAGGGATATTATTGTACGATTACGAGGGAGTAACCAATTGATGCAGATTAATGAATGCCATCCGGCTTATTTGCTATTGCACTATGTGTTAATGTTCCCGCATGGCGAACTTGGTTGGGAACCTGATTTCAAGCAGTGGGATCCTGTATTAAATAGAGCTTCAGATTGTAGGCTTACTCAGATGCAGTTTTATGGGTATCGTTTGTTCGAAAGAAGCACCGAGTACTCGACCATCCTAAGAGGTGGAAAATTATTTCAAGAGTTCATTGTTGATCCTTGGGCAGCAACAGAGCAAAATCGGTTGACTTATTACAGGCTTAATCAAAAACGGCTTCGTTCTGAATTGTACCAAGGTCTATCTGATCTTGCTGTTGATGGGTTAAATGCTGATCAAGTTGGGAAGCGAGTTGTTTTGCCATCCTCTTTCGCTGGTAGTCCAAGACAAATGTTTGAAAATTTTCAAGATTCTATGGCTATAACCCGATACAACCAGCATCCAGATATTTTTCTCACCATGACTGCAAATCCCAATTGGCCAGAAATTAAATCTTCTTGTTGCCACACCAAACTCCTTTTGATCGTCCAGATTTGGTTGCCCGTGTCTTTGAATTAAAACGACTTGCCTTGATGAAAGAGATTGATAGAAATCAAGTATTTGGAAAAAAGGTGGGGCATGTATTCACCATTGAATTCCAGAAGCGCGGATTGCCGCATATGCACTTGCTTATTTTTCTTCATGGAGATGACAACATTCAAACATGTGAGCAGGTGAACCGTTCAGTTTCTGCTGAATTTCCAGATGCAATAGCTGATCCAGAACTGTACGAAACTATCAAAAGTTGTATGATTCATGGACCCTGTGGTGCTCGAAATCGTAATGCATCATGTATGGATGATAATGGTAAATGCACTAAGAGATATCTCAAAGATTGGGCTGATGAAACTACAATGGACCAAGATGGCTATCCAATTTATTGAAGGCAGAATGATGGTAAGAAGCACACTCTTAGATCTGGATGTGAAGTTGATAATAGAGATGTCGTGCCATATAATCCACACCTATCCAGGATGTTTAATTGTCATATCAATGTGGAAGTTTGTGCAGGGTTAAGATGTGTCAAGTATATCCATAAATACATTTTCAAAGGCCACGATCGCACGACTGTGGTATTGGGTGCAGTTGATGAAATCAAACAATACCTCGATGCAGGATATATTGGACCACCCAAGGCAGCATGGCGAATTTTTGGTAATCATTTACATCAAGAAGTTTCATCAGTTTTGCGTTTAGTGGTACACTTAGAAGGGCAGCATCATGTTCTTTATAATCCGATTGAATCAATTCAGGCCGTTGTTAATAGAGCTCAGTTTCAGCAAACAATGCTTACAGCTTTCTTCGCATGTTGCGCTATAAATACCAAAGCCCAGTAACTAACATATCAAGAGTTTCCAAAATATTTTATATGGCAAAAGGGACGAAAGTTGTGGACGAAAAGACAAAGGGGTTTTCAAATCGGAAGAATGTATTTTGCCAGTCCGAATGAAGGTGAAAGGTTTTATTTGCGCCTTTTACTAACTGTTGTGAAAGGACCTAAATCTTTTGAATGCTTAAGGATTGTTAACAATATTGTTCACCCTACGTACAAGGCAGCATATGTTGCTAAGGGCCTTTTAGAAGACGACGAAGAATGGATACAATGTCTCAGAGAAGCGGTAATAATGAGAACAGGATCCCAGTTGAGAAGATTGTTTTGCATTATCTTGATGCAATGCAACCCTCTAAATCCTGATGCGTTATGGAACCAATTTTCTATACATATATGTGATGATCTCATATTCGCAATTCGTACAAGTTATGGTATTCCGATTCCAACTGATGAATAAGTTCAGGATTATGGCTTATTCCTTCTAAATCAATTGCTTCAGGAATCAGGTAAGAGTTTGTCTGATTTCCCTCCCATGCCACAGCCATCTGGGAATTGGAATACTGTAGTTGGTAATCGTTTGATATGGGAACATCGTCAATTACAATTTGAAGCAGGGAAATTAAATGTTCAAAATCACATTGATCAGCTCAACGAAGGACAGCGTACTGCCTACAATGCTGTTATGTCTTCTATTTACGAAAATAAGGGAATTACTTTTTTTCTAAGTGGTGGCGCGGGAACTGGAAAGACTTTTCTTTATAATACTATTGCAACAAAATGTCGCAGCCAGGGAGATGTAGTGGTTTCTGTTGCATCATCAGGAATTGCATCAGGATTATTAACTGGGGGTCGAACAGCACATTCAACTTTTTGCATTCCACTAGATGTGTTAGAAAACTCATTCTGCGGCTTCACTAAGCAGTCATCACATGCTGAATTATTTAGAATGGCAAGACTAATCATATGGGATGAGGTTCCGATGCAACATCGACATTGTATTGAAGTCGTTAATCGGATCCTACAAGACATTCGCGATAATGTTATGCCATTTGGTGGTATTACAGTTATTCTTGGTGGGGACTTTAGGCAAATCTTGCCTGTTATTCCTAGAGGTGTTCGCGAGCAAATTGTGGCAGCATCATTAAGATGATCTATATTGTGGAAAGACATTCATGTCCTGACATTACATGTTAATATGCGCCTAAATGATGAGCCACATGGAAATAACAGTTTCTTTGCTTTTCTCAATGAGGTAATACTTTTTTTATAGATGCTATTATTCTTTTTGTGTAATTATTGTTCTTTTAAAATCATAATTTTCATTGTCTAGATTGGGTCAAATCCTGAAGAAACAATAATACTTCCAGCTTCAATACAGAAGTGCCAAAACGTTGAGGATATGATTTCTGTTATTTATCCGTAACTTGACGTGGCAAGTACAATCACATCTGAGTTTTTAAATGAGAGAACTATTTTATCTGCTAGAAATGATGATGTCAGTGCCATCAACCAATCAGCATTGGAAATTTTTCATGGTGAAACCTTCACGTACTTCGCTGCAGATAAAATGGTAGAAGACGAGGATGTAGACCCAGGTATTACACATCGGTACCCAAATGAGTTTTTAAACACTCTTAATCCCCTTAGTCTACCCTCATTTAAACTGGATCTTAAAGTGGGTGCCCCAATTATGCTACTAAGAAACATTGCACCTAAAGATGGTCTTTGTAACGGAACTAGACTTATCGTAGTCAACTGCGGAGATTTTGTAATTGAAGCTAAAACATTAACTGGAGATAAGCATGGTAACTTAGTGTTCATTCCACGAATTTCCTTAACTCCATCTTCGTCCGAGTTGCCAATTAAAATGACAAGGCGTCAATTTCCAATTCGATTGGCATATGCAATGACAATGAATAAATCTCAAGGCCAGTCCATAAAATTTGTCGGGGTTGATTTGTGTACACCGGTCTTTAGCCATGGGCAATTATACGTGGCTATGTCAAGATGTACGAGTTCTAGCCGTATGTGCGTTCTCCTCCCGAATTCCACAAGCAACTCAACATTGAATGTTGTATATCCCAAAGTTCTGCTATAACAGTTTATTTTTGGTACACCTTTTATTTAGTCTTATAATTTACACGTGTTGTGTATATATTTTAAAAAAAATTGGTTAATTACTTTGAAATTTTTTCCACAGTACTGGCCTGATAAAGTTAACGAATGGAGGCGTATTCATTCAACCCGACTTCGTGGATGGGGAATAGATAACACGGTAACATGCATTCATTATTTTCTTACTTTTTACTCTGGTTTTTTACTTATGAAGTTTAATTAATTAATATATTTTCTAAAATTGTTTATAATTTCTTTCTTAATAGGTTTACGTTATGACTGGGCTTGGATGGCCTTCTTTGGTGGGGATTGATACATCTACTTTTTGGAGGATCATGTATCGAACTTTTGGCAGATTTTGAGTTCGCAACGATAAGAAAAACATTTGATCTTTTTGTATAGACGCGACGGATACAAACATTCTTTTTCCGTCTGCATACTTTTTGTTAATATATATGCACGAACGCTACACTTTTTTTGTAATTATGGTGGTATATATTTTTTGTTAATATATTGTAATCGTTCAGTAACTACATCTTCACATATTAACTTTTGGTGCGTATAAAATCTTTGCACTATTAATTTTTGTGTTAACATTTTTTTTTCATCTTTCCCTTTCTAACTTGGTCTCAAGGTTAGTAGTTATATTTAAATTTTAATTATTATAAATTAGTTTTCTTTGAGATTATTAATAGTGTATAATGTTTTGTTTCAGTATATAATTACTGCATTTGTTAATAAACTTGACTGTGACATTTGTTTCGTAGGTATGGGTCTCAAAGTGGTAAATGGGATCTATGATCAAGTGGTACTAATGGTTAGTGATTCATCTCTAACTTTATAATTTAGATTGTGTATATGAGATTATGTGGTATGAATGAAACTTACTGTTTATGTTTATTTGCATTATTGATGCTTAATTATTGAAATTGCCCATCAATGCAAAAAGTGCCCTCGGCATGGTCTACCCCTAGTCTATATATATGTATGGATATAGAGTTAGGCCCTATAGAGGGATCCCTCTCTTTAACAAAAATAAGGGATGCCCATTTGGAGGAGTAAATAGATTATTTTTTTTGATGAAAATTTGTAGAGATGATATATATGTTGAGTATATCACCTCCACCAAATTTCCTCAAGATAAATTCAATATAGAGGTGGATGTAATGAAAACTTGATATATATATATATATGTGCATTTTCGGCTGTTGAAATTTTTTATGGTCATCTTAGCCGCTTCTAGATTGAAATTTTTGATGCAATTTGGTGAAGGTCATTTAATCATCATAAAGATCATCTCCACAATTTTATTTTAAAAAAAGCGTTCTACTTACCCTCCAAATGGACATATCTTCTTTTGGTAAAGAGAAGGAATACCTCATTAGAGCTTATCTCTATGTATATATCCGTATATTTCAAATAGAGGGGTGTGTGTGTATGTTCAACTTGTTTTTAGATCTTTTAACTATATGCCTCTTTGTTGTTTGTGTATTTGATTTCTTGTGGGCTTTCCTTTTTTGAATACTACCACTCAGGTAGTTGCCAGCACGTGTTTCACACTTTCCCTATAGAGATGGTTACTGTTGTCAACTATATTTATTATTAGTTGATCAAGTTTTTTGATTATATATACCTTCACTTCTATATTTTACATTTTAGGATTTCCCGATGAAGTGGATGCCCCAATAGATATTTCTCCATATGCTTTTTCTTTATTTCTATCGATCTTTGTCGCGTTGATGTTGGACGACTGTTTTTATTGGGGCTTCTTTTTCTTTTTTTTTACTTTGCTCCCTATTTTATATGTGAAATTAGAGTTAACCCCATGTTTTCATAATCATTATGGACACATTCATGAAACTGGAAGTCTTTTGATCCCATGCAGTCAATGCCAATGGGTGTGCTTACAAGCTGGTGGCAGCCGAATAGCATTCACACCTAAACCAAACTTTTGCACCTACGTGCATTGGTGTCTCAAAGAATTACATTAAAACTTTTGGGTTGGGGGGGGGGGGGGTTGGAATTTAAGCCAATAGATTTCATTTAAAAACTTAAGACATTGCCCCCCATTTTGACGCAAGACTTTAGGATTCCCTGCATGCTGGGAGCTAAGGTCTAATTTCAAATTCATGCATCCAAACAGGCCCTTATTTATTTACACATTATTTATTTTATTTTATGTTTCTACAGTATTAAGAAGCATGAAACATACTCTGCCCCAATAAAAGCCAAAGAAGAGTTGGTATTTCATGTTGGTTTCCGCCAAATTGTCGCAAGGTAATATTTTCATATATCACTGTCTTTTTTTTTTTGTAAAATCATTATTCTCCATTTCCTCCTTCAAGTATTGATCATCATGTTACATAAAAAGTGCAGGCCATTATTTTTCCTCCTTCAAGTATTGATCATCACTTTAGTATAAATGCTTATTAAATTTGAGATTTTTTTAATAAAAAGAAATAAAGAGGAATGTCCAAGTCTCTTGATGACTTTTTTTTTGGGGAGCAAGTTTCAAATTTTTGCTATCAAGTGAACATAAATACTTTCAAATAATAGCCAAAAGATTACCAATATTTGGCATGTTTTTTTGTGATAATATGTGAATCTAATGGAGATTTGCAAACTCACTAACTCAAAAAATTAACTAGTTCGATTTGTAGTCTTCTTTTTTTGTAAATAACAGTATCGTTAGAAACCCGTTAAAGAAGTGTGATGAAGTCACAACTATGGTCACAAAAAGAAACAAGATTTCCCGAATTGGAGTTCGAAATGTGGGATTCCCACAAATTAAGATGTAATATCTGAATAAATTGAATAATTTCTGATGCAGTTACCCTCAACGAGTATCAAAATCGAAGGCCTCAGTGAGATATATGTTTCATAATCCAGAGGATGTGAAATGGTTCAAGGTAAGAATATTTGTTTTATAGAAGATTTTTTGTTGTTGTTGTTAGTTTGGTGTACTACAATATAACATCTCATGAAATTTTCTCTTTGATAAAAATGAGATCATATGTTTGCATATATTTTTATCCTTGGCCAAACAATTGTATTCTATGGTAAACATGGAAAAGTAATATACATCTCACCAAATCCCTCATCTCATTTTCCAATTTCTTATCAAAATTAGTAGTGCTTTAAATCGTTTTTCGCCCTTTCTTGTGCAGATGAGAAACAATCATCCATGGCTTCTGTCTAGTCTGAAAAGGATGCCAAGAAGCTCTATGTTCCAAGGAGAATGGTTATTAGAAATGATGACAATGTTGTTGACATAGATATAGATTATATGTTATCTGAGATTATAGTAAATTCAATTAATTTTGGATATTTCTTTCATATTGCGATTTGAATTCAGTAGCGTGTAGTCTGTGCAATGGTTTGATGTAATAATTTTGGTGATTGGAAATGATGAATATTGGTTTTTGTGATGTCATTTGATCTTTATATTGGAATTTGTACTGTGCTATAGGGAAACTGCAAAATAATATGATTTTTTTAATCAATTTATACTTTGTAATGGCTATAAACTGTTACAAATATGTAACGGTTTTCTCATGTAACGATTTTATTCCATTAGAAACCATTAAAGTTTTAGCCACTTTTACGAGCTATTGTAACAGTTGTTTAGTATTTTTAACGGGTTAAATCTGTTACTAAAATCAGTATTAGTAACGAATTAGCAACGTATTTAGTCCGTTACAAATTTATTTTTTGTAATGGATTTTGATTAATTTTAGTAACAGATATATCCGTTACTAAAGTGTTTCCCACGCCTAATTAGTAAGGGATTTTATGTGTTAGAAACAATTTTTCCAACGGATTGAGTCCATTACAAATGGGTCATTTTGTTGTAGTGATTTATACTCATAGAAACAGGTTTATAATGCTTAATTAGGTTAAGAGTTAAATGACTATAAAGGGCCTTGCTTGCTCAGCAAACATGCCCTTTTCACATGTGGTGTGTGTTCTTATCCATAGGAAATTTTTTACTTTATAGGTGTATTTCATTCGCCAGGACGCCCATATCGGCAACTAACACTGGTAATACCTTCCCATACAGGTGTCACATCTTCATTTGCCAAGGCGCTCATCTCGGCATCACTATTCTCTGCCGAGCTCGAAGCTGTACTCTGCAGGGGCGTTATGTTCGGTCAGGGGTCTCAAGCTATTTATTTTGGGCCTATCGGTCGTGGCTCGCCTTTCCATTTGTGGATTGACTCATTTGGGCCTGGGCCTGGGTCTAGATGCTTGGCCCAAGTGGATGTTCTGAAATTATGCTCCCACACATCCAAACTAAACTTCAAACGGTAAAAAATGTGGTTATTAATATAGTGTGTCTAGGTTTGAGCCTCTTCCTCGTCCCTTCCCCTTTCTCAAACCACATGCATGTATCTTATTGCTTTTTATCCCAAAAAAAAATACTATTTATATATAAGGGATGTATAAAAATTGGGAGAGACCCATCCCATCCCATCTCGCACCTTAGCCACATGGGAGTAATACCAAGGGCGGATCCAATGATTCCCGTTGCCTAGCACTTTGAAACGCGTACAAGGCTAGCTGTAAGACCTCTCAAGGCTTATCCTAGTCCAAAACTAGTACCTCAAATCTAGAGCCCATTACGATAGATCCGAGAGATTCGGGGGGGGGGGGGGGGGGGGAAGGACTCGAACATTGCTCTTTCGACTATGTGAATACACAATATTTCAACTTCATGGGAAGAGCCCCAGATCTAAAGAGTAAATTTAAGAAAGACAAAATTAGACAAGAAAACAATAAAGTCTCTCATTCTCCTCATCTATCTCCCCCTTCCAACCAATTATAGTTAGGGTGTTCAAAATTTTCTAATTTTCAAAGTTTACGAAATTACATCCATTTTTTTTTCAAACTTGGAACACAATATAGTATTTTCTATTTTCGAATTTTCAGAAGAAAATTTGAACGTAATTGGAAACTATATTTAAATTTCTAAAATTTTGAAAATAGATTTTTAGGCATATAATATTTGTGTTATTTCCAAATTTAGTGATGATATTAATATAATATTTATGATTTTGTATTTGTATCTTTCAAGTTTACTTCTCATTCATCTCAAGTTAAGTAACACTAACTTTTGGTACTTTTTAATAAAAAAATTAATTTCATTACTAACACTTTATTTTACACATGTCTATCGATTCATTGAACTTCTTTTTTTTTATAATAAAAAAGTATTAAAAATGGATTTTAATAGAATTAAAAGAAAAACAAAAAAACTCTAGCTTCTGTTTAAGCTTTCCTAGTTTACTGAAAATCGAATTAACCAAAAAAATTATAAACTTTTTGACTTATAATACTTGAAATTGAACAAATATACCAAAACATGGAGTAGTTTGGTTTTACTAAGTGCACGAAGAAAATATAATACAATTAATTTCATAAATAATATAGTATGATTCTTCTTCTCTATCTCTCTCTTAAGGATATACATACATTCAATTTATATACCATAAATAAATATTGTTAATCATTTTAGAGGGGCCAAGTCTTAACCAAAGAAAATCTCTGGAATCAAAAGAAGAAAAAGCATGCACAAAGCAAAACAAGCAAACTTTGCATCTTAATTGATGCAAATACAACACCAACGAAAAGGTCAATCAACAATTTAACTCAAATTATTAGGAAATATATACATGCATTATCAGCTTCCATCCCCTTAAGCCTGTAACAATAACTTAAAAGGGGGCCTTCCTCTTCTTTTATAATGTATCATTCTACGATTGAGATTGACCTTTCGACCTCTCAATTCCTCAAATTAAACCTTTCCAAGTTCGTCCCAATTCAATGGACTGACAATATTTTGTTCTTCATAAACTTGAAATAGAGCCTAATAAATGCACCACCTCTGTTTCTTCGAAAGAGGACACAACAAATATTTGAGGCTCTCCATGCGTCGAAAACAAGAAGCATAATCTTTATCAACGAACTCCAAGTACTGAGTTCAGTAGATCGAACCACTTCGAGAACTACAAAAACCAAATACCAGATGAAAAAAGACAAATGTGTATACCATGACACTACTCAACAAACTAACTATGGTAGTATGATCTGAGCAGACTTGATCAACAAATTAAATTTCTGAGAACTTAATGTTTCAAGATATGTGAAGCAGATGCAATTCTACTATAGAGTTTAACTTTGTATTAAAAGAAAATTCATCTAGCTAAATATAAGAATATTTTGATGAAAGCGTTGAAGCAATCAGAAAATGGCATTGGTTCTCAATCTAGCTAGTAATCGGCTTTTCCTTTATTTAAATAGCATAGTCCTCCCTAAAATAATTATTATTAGGCTCTAATTGACAAATACTTGAGAGGCCAACATAAATTAACTAGACGTTTTCTTTTTCTTATGCATCGAGAAGAGAGGAACATAAATTAACTAGACTTTTTTATTTTTTCTTTTGACTTTATTTCTTCTATTGGGGGACTCACTCCGAGTTGTCTTGTGGATCTTCATGCCTAAAAGGGGGAAAAGGATAGTGAGTTTCATGTATCGTAAGTTTTTTTGCTTCCAGAAAATAGGAAAAATAAAATGGAATAATATATAGTTTTTAAGAAAAAGAAGTTTTTGCATGAAATCGAGACATACCTTGCACTTGGGTATGCTAGGGTACTATTTAGATCACCTTTCCACCTAGAGAGGTCATTGAAAACTTCATCTCTATCAATCAATACTCGCTCAAGCTTTGGCATTATCAGCTGCCCAGAACAGAAAGTCTTCATATTGGGGCATTTTGCAATGAATACTTCTTCCAACAGAGGGAGTTCAAATTCATGTTTCCTAATGCAGAACATTCTGAGATTTACAAGTTCTTCAAGAGATAAAATGCGTAACTGAGGGAAGACTATTTTATCTATCATATTGATCTCAAAAATATCCTCTTCTTCTTTTTCTTCCTCCTCCATTCGAATAACTTGTTCTATCATCTGGCAATTGCTGAGTTTCAGGTGTTGTAGATTCACAACCATTTTAGCCACTAAAGGTGAGAGTAAATATCTCAATTTAGGGCAACTCTGTACTTCCAATTTACGGAGGTTATGGAACCCTTGAATTCGTTTGGGAACCATTCTCCATATATGTGTTAACTTATCCATGTAAGATAGCTTTATTGATTCTAACTGGCCGAGCTCAACTTTTGCTAGTTCTTCTCTCCCAGTTTTTAGCCTCTTGAAATCAAAAATTGATTCGATATCATCAGAGCCAGACACAACTACATCTTTTAGATTGTATAAGGATCCGTCTTGCGGTCCATCTACCTCAAGCAGTACATGTTTCTTCATCTGCACAAGAATTAACTTCTCCAAGTTATGAAACAACACCTACAAAATCATTGTAATTCCTAGGGATATTTTAGATGTACAAAAGTCAAAAATAACAAACTGCAATGAGGTTGTACACTTTTAACTTTTTAATTTGTATGTGGGGAATCAACTATCAAAGTTAGCATGTACGAAATGTAACAAAGCATTGTACTTGTTATTGACAATGGTTGCCTCAAACAATTATACCACATTAGAAAATTGTAGAACTCAACGTGGGTTTATAAGATAGGGAGTGTCGCTACACAATAACGAGGGTTTTTTGAAAAAAAAAAACAATACATGTGGGTTTACCAATTGATTTTTAGGTTTGAATTCTCCGAATATAATATTATGTCAAAGTGAGCTATTCCATCAACGTGCAATTCCATGCAGCTGTAACGTTGAAAAAGTTCCTTAATCAGAAGTACGGAATTTTCCAATTTCTTAAAATTTTGATGTAAGTTCAATATTATTTGAAAAAATAGCTGATAAATTGTGATTTTTTTAATGAACTATATTGCAATAATTAGTACACCACCAGAAAAAAAAACATATGCAACATGCTACTATTATTATTTGAAGTTTAACTATACAACAAAATACCATATACTAGTTAGTAGTCTTCCGGGCATTATTATTAAAGATATGAGTTTAACCAATGTACTAAATTTCATATCAAAAAAGTAAATAAGTTGTATAATTGTAAGTTGAAATTAATGTTTTTTATATTAGAAAGTACTAAAAGTTCAAGTGTTACCTTAAGTTGAGATGGATTAAATGAATAGATAAAAGATATAAATACAAAACTACAAACATTATATAAATATATCATCAATAAATTCAAAACTAATATAAAATATTATACACAAAATAATGTATTTTAAAAAATTTCAATATATTTTCTAGTTCCATTCGAATTTTCTTCAAAAAAGTCAAAAACCGAAAAATTTTAAAATCATAAATGCTATACCCTATACCAAATTCGGAAAAAAAATGGACCGGATTTTAGAATTAATGGAAGTTCAGAAAGTTTGAACAACCCTAGTTGGGGGTGTTCAAACTAGTTGATTATTTGTGTTTATTAATAATTCAGTTTAACTCAATTATTTGTTAAGCACCGAACGGATTCATAACAATCAGATTCTTCGTTGCTCTTCTAGTTGTGTTAATTTTTTTTAAGTAATTTAGTGTTGAGTAATTTTATTGGAATTGCTGAATTTTTTATTTGAATATTTATTAATGAGTAAAGAAGAAATTGAGACGCATCTTAAATAAATGAGGAAGTATATTAGGAATTGAAACAATCTGAAAATAAAAATGCATTATACTTAAATATTATCCAATAAACAAAATTTCTTTCCTAACAAACAAATATATATATATATATATATATATATTAGAAGAAATAAAAAATAATTATCCACCTCGGATATTGATTATCCTTGTCGAATACTATAATTATCCATATTTATATCCGTTTCCTCGAATATCAGAAAACACTATCCAACTCATCTTTTGCGGATATCCAGTCAAATAAATATTCACAAAATTTGAATTCAAATACACAAAGGATTCACATTTTTGGACATGCATTTACACCTTTAAGTATTACGATACCTCCTCCTTCTTCTTCTTCTTCTTCTTCTTGTTTTAATCTTATATATATATATATTAGAATTGAAACTCCTAAATAGCAAACAAATCTGATCATAAATTATATAATATATATGTATATATCAGCATCGTAATTTGAAAAACCTTTTCTATGTTATTTTTTAAAATTTCTTCTTATCATGTATGTCTAAATAATTCTATGGAGATAAATATCTTACATAAAAAACGACATATCACATGTGGCCCCAATGTATTAATTAAAAGAGTCATATCACAATCCGTTATAACCAATAAACAATTGACAAATTCAGAATTCAATTTTTTATATAAAATTCAGTTAAACAATTTTTGTTTTCAAATATATTTGATTGGAAGTAATAAGATCAAGATGCTGAATCCAATTAAAAGGAAAATTTTAATAAAATCCAAATTATAAAATAACTAAATTTTATATAATTAGCCAACTTAATATATATAATTATATATATATATATATATATATCTGAATATCATAATATAATCTGATTTTTTTTCTTATATAGTTAACCAACAGAAAGATATGTTACTATTTTTCAAATATTATAATATTATTATTTAAATATTATAATATAAGATGGTTTAACTATTAAATGTTTTGGTGACTATGTAGTCCTTAAATCTTATAAAACAACATGGAGCATGCGCCAAGCTAAAAGTGCTAAAGTTTATAATGTTGCTTAATTCATAAGGAGCTCTAAAATTGTTGACAAAAGATTAATGAAAAAAAAAAGGAGGATATAAAATCTAATCATTATAGAGATCGAGCTAAAATTAAAGGCAATTTAAATTGTTACCAACTAAAGTAAGATAGATCAAATTAAGAAACATTACATACCTGTTGGTTGAATAAATGTTGTGTGGCATGAACGTCACCAATATTTTCTGAGCCAAAATTATCATCTTTTTCACTAGTACTGTGCACGAAGAAACTTCTAAACTTGGGTAGATTTTGTAGGATCAAGGAATTCAGTTTGGGGAGGAGCACAATCTTGTGTCGAGTTTCTTTACTTTCTTCAAGTCGTCCTTCAGCCAAAACAATTCCCTCAAGCTCCTTGCAGTGACATATTATTAGTTGTTGGAGTTGCACAAGGCATTTAACCACCGATTTCGTAAACAGACCTTTCATTGCATAACAGTATTCCACTTTAAGAACTCTAAGGTTGACGAGGGGAGAAGGTGGTTGAATGGGATCCCCAAGATGACCACATATTATTTCTACATCACAATAAACTATCTGTAGAGTCTCCAAGTGCACAAAACCCTCTTCTTCGTCTAAATCTATAACAACATTCTTCAACTCGCTCACTTTTAATAGAACAAGTATTTTGGTTATCCTAAATAATGCATTAATGTTGTTCTCTAGAAGCACAGTCTTGTCAACATCAATTAAGGACAAATTGTTTTCCTGCAACTTATATTTAGGTCCATAGAAATCAATATGAAACAACATTGAAAAGTCATATACTATAAGATTTGAAAATTGAAAATCTTTTAGCATCGACAGAACCTTGTTGCCCAAGGGTATCGAAATTTCCAATCTTTTCAAACAAGACAATGAGTTTAGTTCCGTAACATTGGCACGGGTTTCTTGGTCGTCATCGTTGAAAAATTGAGCTCCCATGTACAATTCTTGTAGCTTCCTCAAGCATGACAAGACACCAGAAGGTATTCTAGTATTACTAGCCTTACACCTCAAATCTAGTAACTTAAGATTACTGAGCCCCCCTACTTCACTAGGTAAAACAACTTCCTTGGAATTAAAAAAGCTTAAAATTTCCAATTTTTGAAGGCCGCCAATGAAAGATAAGTCGCCAAGAAAGCTGCAATTTTCTAGACACAATGTTCGAAGGTTCGACAAGATCCTGAACGATGTTGGTTGAAATCTGATGCATACAATTTCAAAAGTAACGACTCTAAGTTCTTTCACCCTTTTAAAAACATCTCCCGGTATTTCTAGTTTCCTTGCTTCGCCCACAAATCGTAAAAGCTTAAGATTTGGACAATCTAAGCCAACCGGAAGTTCTTGCATTTTATTTGAATAAAGTGAGATGGCAGTGTGAGGTGAGCGCTTATCCTTTTCTGGCCACTCTTCCAAGCTAGTATTATGTCGTACCATATATCCATGCTCCTCTTTTGATGCAATTGATAGGCACACGTCACGTATAACATCGTGCATTTTCACAAATTCACTCTCATCCTCACCCAACAATAAATAACTACTTCTCAGTTCATCAACCAGTGTCTCTACCCTGTTTCTTGTCTCTGCCAATGTATCAAGATCTTCAAACAACTCAAGGCCGACCCCATACCTGACCAACACTTCAATCGGAATCTCTTCATCCTCTTGAAATAGACAACAAAGAAGAAGTAATGACTTGGCTTGCTTGCTTTCTAAATAATTGTAACTCAACTCAATTCTCGAGTATACTAACTTATGCATCTCTTTGATGTTTGTCACTGTAGATTTTCTTAGTTGTTGAAGGGCATCATCCCAAGCATGCTTCTTTTTGTTCTTCAGAGCCTTAGCAACAATTACGAGTGCAAGAGGCAACCCTCCGCATTCCTTTGCAACCTCTCCAGCTATGTGACGTACATCATCAGCGTCCACACAATTCCCTGCCATCTCTTTGAAAAGACCCCATGCTTCTTGCTCGGACAGAACCTCGATTGCGAAATTCTTTTGAGTTCCCATCTGACTGCACACGTCTATAATCCGTGATGTCAATGCAACTTTGCATCCTTTGTGTTCATCTCCAATAGGAATACCTATTTCCTTCATATCTAATGATCCCCAAACATTATCCAGTATTACAAGAACCCTGTTGCCATTCGCTAGTCTTTCGCGAAGACGTTGGGCTCTCGCAAAAATATTTATTTGCTCCTCAAATTTCAAATGCAACATCTCTGCAAGTTGACTTTGAATTTTGATCACATCTATGTTTTGTGAGACTATAGCCATTGCAAACTCGTCGATTTTCTTTTCGGATTTAGCTCTTTTGGCAATCTCTTCGACCATTGTTGTCTTTCCAACACCACCCATGCCACATATCCCGATAATGGCAATGGTATCATTCTTTAGAGCATCTATGATTTCTTTTACTATTGACATACGAGATTGTAGGCCCTTAAAACCACCAGTTGATGAAGATTCCGCCATCCCAGTTGGAGGTGCAGGGTGTGAAACCTTACTAAAGTGTTCACCCTCACTTCGAAGTTCAAGAAGAGCTTTGGCCTGCTTGGAAGCTTCCCGACTCAACAAGTACCGAGTCTTCGAATTTGAACACCACCCATTCAGACATCCCTTGTCCACAGAGGCTTTATCTTCGAAAATTCTATCAGATTTCGTCGTAATCTTCTCCACTTCGATCAGCCAGGACTCAACACGTGGTGCAATAACTTCCAAGTTGTTTCTGGCAGCAGAAACTGATAGTTGCACCCCATCTTTGATATCTTTGAGTTTCTTGGCTTGATCTCTCAGATTATCAATTTGTTGTTGTAGCGGAATAGATATCCAAATTGACGCCCAATTGGAGCCACCAAGTATTCCCCAATTTTCCCCACAATAGCGAATGCAATTTCGGCCATATCTTAACAATAACAACAAAGTTGTTGTAGGAAAAAACAGCCTGTAAACAAACGGACATAATTAGTTAAACCAATGCACACTATATCTTCTTCATTTTATAATTTTTGTTTTCGTACTTATATATATATATATATAGTATATAGATGGCATATATATAGATATTGTGAAATTTTGACCATTAGACTCTGACTTTAAAATGCAGATATATTTATATCATAAATCTTTTCTAATTTTTATTTAACTTAAGCACAGAATTTTAAGTTTTACATTAAATAAAATATTAGTATTATTATTCCAAATAAATTTGAACTCTACTTTATTTAGCTAAGATAATTAAACAAATTAGAGTTTGTGTTGAATTAGGTGTATTGTACAAAACTTTTATATAACTTGATAACAAACTTCCAAAGAAGTAAACTATTTAATAGAATGAAACTATTTAATAGATCATACAAATTACAAAGGTCTTAGCTTGAATTAGAATTTCGTTCCAAAGTAATTAACAAAGGTCTGTATATTAAATTTTACTTTCCTTGATTGCTTTTAATGTTATAAATTAAATTTATATATTCTAAAACGTATTTGTTTATTTATAGTTATGTTTAATGTCTAAAAAAAATTACTAAAAGAATTCAACGTGACACATTTTTATCGCGTATTTACAATTTTTTTCTTTAGTAGATCGATTATATGATTTTCTTTCGTTGTTTGTTATTATTTTTATTTCTCACTTCATACTAACTATTCAATTCTTAGTATGTAGGTATTCATTAATAGACTTAATAACATTTGTCAAGCACCAAAATCATGCACAAAAACTAGTATTATAATAAGTGCATGTGAGTAAGTTGTCACGACCTATTCAATTTTGTCCAAGAAAACCGGAAAATTCTGGAATGCTATGGAGGCTTAGGGAATTTTCTAGAACCTTATGGAATAATGGAGAAGAACCTCCAACCTTCTAGAGTATTTTAGAAGGATCTAGATGTAGAACTTTCTAGAATATATTAGTTGTAAATAATCTTGGTAGATTATTCTAGAGTATTCTAGTTAGAGATATTTGTATAGAAAGTTCTGGAATGTAAATCTAGACCATTGAATTGGTTTGATCTCAACTGTCCATTCAGGAAGGCCTCACCTATAAATAGGTGGAGGGTTCATTTGTGGAAGCATAGAGAGTGAGTTATATTCTAAGCATTGTAAAGTGTTCTTGAGTAATATAAAGTTTTCTTTATAAACTCTTGTGTTCTATCTTGCTTAAGTTTTATTCGGTGTGTTCGTTATTCTAAAGCCATTGAAAGAAGGCTGACTTAGTGTAAATCCGCGGGGACGGAAGTTTGAAAGCACTAAGTGCCGCACGTATCTTGAAGAGGTTCAAGCCCGTGACAAAGTGCTCACGCTAAAACAAACACACATACAACTATTTACACCATCCATAATGGTCAAACATAGTGTATGTTAAGTAAGATATATTTATCCTACTTGCTGTTAAAAGGATTGTTAGATATGTAAATGGTACTTTATCGTTAGGAATTTGGTATACTTTTGATACTAGTAGCATCATTGTTGATTTTGATTAAGGCTTAAATACATTAGAACAATAACAATTTTCTATAATAACTAAAATCAAAAGGTTTTTCAATAATATAAATTTCTTTCAAAAACCTATTAATTCAAACATCTAGTTTCAATAATATAAATCTCTATAGGATTTTTGTTATTCACAAGAAAGAGACTTTAAACCTTCCTTTGAAAAATAAAAATAAAAAATAGAAGTGAAGCAAATTAAAGCATAAACCCAAGCATATGCCTTATTGGTATGTCGAAATAGATAAAAGGAGCAGAGTCATTCCACTTCACCAGCAGAGATAATAATCAATACTTGGAACCAAGGGTAAACTACAAATAAAGCGGAAACATCAGAAAGAGAGAGAACATAAAAAGGTAGGGTCTCCATTCTTTCAAAAAGGCATATGGTTTTGCACGAACTTGTTATATTTAAAAAATATAACATAAACAATTTGGATTTTGGCTTTGTGTATTTTTTAATAAGATGTGCACTAATTTCAACCAAATCAATATTGTCAGTAATAGAAGTTATTTACCATTATGAGATTTCTGACATTCATTATATTTCAAAAAGATTAGGAATGATATTATAAAAATTCATATGGTAAGATTTCACACTAGTTCAAACTTGTGAACTCTACACATCAACTCATTTCTCACTTGCTTTGGTTTCCTTTTTTTCATTGTCTTTTTTTTTCTTTTTTCTAATTTTCACTTTTTGTTCGCCTTCTCTTTTTAATTCCCTCTTTCTTTCCTTTTTCTTTTTCTTTTTGTTTTTTTTTCTTGAATGAAAAATATATAAAAAAATTATAGGATAAGATTCAACATTTATCTTCTATGTAATGATGGAACAACAAAACGATACTTGCTCCAACTCAAATTAATAGTTTTATTCTCTTGGTACAAAATCAATGTGTCAAATTTTACAATAATAAATAAGTTAATAGTTCCACTTTCCTTTTTGTCGATAGTTTCATTTCTATTTCGGGACAAAATATGTTTACGAAATCTCACAACAGAAAATAATAGCATTCTTGACCCTGGTTAGGGTTAATTTATATTTTATTAAAAAGTATCAAAGTCAGAGTTGGTCATATAATTTGAGATGAGGAGTATATATATATATTCTTGACTACTAATTAGTACATAGTGTATTCCTAATTAGTACATAGTTGGGTGAAGTAATTCAAGAATATGGAATTGAGAAGACAATTAAAAAACAAGCATATATACGCAACACAACATACCTTATGGATGGGTCTCTTGAATTACAGAAAGATGCAGAGATGAGATAATTAATTAAATTTCACTTGTTCCACAACGGTGATAATCAACACCATACGAAGCAAACACAAACAAATCTGAAGTGAAAAATGGGGTATATGAGAAAGTATAAGAAGATGGCTATTTGAATTATTCTTCCAATCAATTGTACAAATTACAATAAGGCTATATTGTTTAGCATAAACTAGTTATGTTGGAATCAAAATCTTAAATGATATTGCGGAAAGAAAAATAGCAGAGTGAAGTAATTGACTAACTAGTCATGGAATAAGGACGAAATAATAACTAAGAAGAGATGAAGCCAAAAATTAATTAAGGCGCGCATCATCATAAACAAGGATACATACATAACAAAACATATACATGATGGGTCTCTTGAATTAGAAAAAGACGCAAGGAGAAGATAATTAATTAACTTCACTTCTTAATTTAACAGCAGAGATAATGAGCAAGTGTAAGAATAAAGCAAAACATAAACAAATATGAAAGAAAACTGGGGTTTATGAAAAAGATAGAAAGATAACTTAAGAAGTGAGCTATTCAATTATTCTTTCATTCAAAAGTGGGAGAATTATTTTGATTCTTTTCTTCCCTCTCCCTCAGTTCGATCCCACTTAAAATTTCTCTCTTTGATTCTTTGTGTCATCAACGGAAATTCTTTTATGTTCCTTTAGGCCATGATTTTTGTTGCCAAAAGAAAAATCAGCACATTATATTAATCATTTTAAAACTTTTGGATGACTTTTATCATCAATACAACCAGCTCAAGCTTTATCCTTGCTTCCTCAAGAGTCCATTCATTTTCTCGATATATGGACAAACCGTAAGTTTATCATCACGACAACAAAATGTTCATTCAATGCAAAAGCTTTTGTGGTGAAAATATGTTTTTTGTCAAAAATTGTACACCTCTATGACAAAATATTTGTGAATAAAAACATTTTCATCACATAATGTACTCATTTAGTGAAAAAAAAATTGTGTTTTGTCACCTAGTTAATGTAGTCTATTAGCTAGTGACAATTTATAATTCGTCACAAAAGTTGCGATAGCCTAGAAATTTGTGACACATTTTAGTAATGTAAGAACTTTTAGTGACCAAAACATTTTGTGACAAAATGCATTGTTTTTATTTGTCACTGGGAACTTTTAGTGATTATGTCATGACGAAATATTGTCACTAATATGATTGTGACCAAAAAAACCTCCATTTTTGTGACAAAATCTTTTAGTCACTTGAAAGTAATTTTGTTGTAGTGATATATGCATGCTTTACAAGGAAAATGTGAGTGAAATTTGAAGAGGAAAAAAGAGAGAAGCCAATTATCATCATGATTTTGGCATCAAGAAGAAATCGAGACGGATGAAACGTAGTGCAAAAATTCAATGGTCCTCTGATTGTTTAAAGATTAATATAATGTGTGGGTGGAAGATTAATGTGTATACTTCTTTTAGGAAGTATTCTGATATCAACATTGAAATTTATTTAATTTTTTTATAAAGCCTTTTGACTATTTACAGCCTCTATTTCATTCACCCTATTTAGTATAATCATCTTAAAGAACCAAAGGGCCAGCCATATATAAAAGTTAGGAATAAGAAAAAGGCAACATTACACAAAAATAAAAGTGTACTTCTTTAAATATTCCACGATATTCAATAGCAGTGCCATGCACTCATCAATGAATTCTAACTAAATACACGATCAAATACGCTAGTAATTACACATAAATAAAAATATGGAAAATAAACTAAAAATGTTACTGGGGAATAAACAAGTTTTGGAATCAACAATGGAGTATATCCTTAAAAAATTAACCCCAAACACGGACTCTTCTAAATTTGAAATGGATTGAATACATATAGCAAATAGTGACCGTTTCTTTTTAAAGAACGAGATCAAAAAAAATGGCTATTATGTAAAAGGGCTAGAGAGGAAATTCTACAAATTAAGACATTGTAACGACCCAGTCCCGACGGTTTTACTTTTAAAGGGAGTCACCAAGACACTCCCAAAAAGGCCTCTTACAAATTGGGTACTGAGTAGGTACATATGGGACCCACAATATCCACACGTCACATGGTAGTACTCCTAGGACCACTGATCTGATACCATCTGTATTGACCCAGTCCCGAACTTTGCAAGATATTGTCAGCTTTGGCTAGTTGTAAATTAGGGTCATTACACCTACATATATACCAATAAATTTTCCATTACACTACCGATGTATGATATTTTTCGTCAGGCTAGGGTCACATACAATCAATCTTGACTCTAGCTAGCCCATAATATCCTCACGTCACGTGGTAATGGTCCTAGGCCCCCTCTGATACTATATGTAACCACCCGAGTTTTCTCCCAAAATTTCTAGCCCAAGTTGTAAATTAGGGTCATTGCACCCACATATATACCAAGGAACTTCCCATCACACTACCGATGTAGGATATTTTTTGGGTTGTTACAGACATCATAAACAAGTAAACGTGAAGCGTTGATTGATTTAAGCATCACAATTTCCTCGTATACCAGTAGTTTCCAAGGACAAATCTAGGAATTCAATTGATGAGAGGAATAAATTGAACCGTAATAATTAAAATAAATAAATTACGGCTTAACAAAAAGAGGATTTGTGATTTTTGGTGACAGTTTTTTGTGAATCTTTAATATTTTAGTTGATTATTATTTGTCAAATTGTATATTACATATTCGCTTCAAATAAATAGTCTAATTCGTCTTTTATAGTCTTTAAAGAGACACTAGTTTTAACATAATCAATAATTTAAACAAAATTTGCTTACTTGTGAGATATGATCATATTAATTATGTTCCCAAAAAAAGACATTGAACTCTATATTTATTTGTATTATACCATAAAAAATTCTCAGCCAAAGATTTCGCGCAAGTCTTATTATCTTGGTACAAAATTAATTCGTCAAATCTCACAATACTAAGTAAGTTACTCCCTTTGTTTCAAATTAATAGTCTCATTTTTTTTCACCAATAGTTTCATTTCTGTTTCGGGACATATATAATCTATTCACCAAATCTCATAATAGAAAATAATCTATTCACTAAAATGAGCAATTCTCGCAAAATTTAAACAATGGAGTTACATCGGAATCAAAATTTGAACTAATTAATATTGCAGAAATAAATATAGTGGAGTGAAGTAACTCGACGAGGAATAAGAAATGGAGAAGATAATTAATAAACTTCATTTTAACAAAAGAAGCATATATATATATATAACTTAACATACCTAATGGATGGATCTCTCCAATTAGAAAAAGAAGTAGAGATGAAATAATAATTAAGTTTCACTTCACTTGTTCAACAGTAGAGACCAGCAGCACCAATGCACCATATAAGAGGAAGCAAAGCACAAACAAATCTGAAGTGAAAAATGGGGTCTATGAGAGAGTATTATAAGCGCGCATCATCTTAAGATATATGCATAACATAACATAACATAACATACCTGATGGATGGATGGAAGGATAGGCACTTGAATTAGAAAAGGAATTAAGAAGAGAGCACAGATCAATAATGAGAGCAATTAGTATAAGAATAAAGCAGAACACACAAACGAATATATATATGGGGTTTATGAGAAAAAAAAGAAAACTTGCTAGACTATTCATTCAGTTATTCTTTCATTCAAAAGTGGGAGAATTATTTTGGGTTAATTGCTGCACTGCTTCTAGTCCCACTTCTTCTTTCTGTTTTTCCCTCTCCCTCTATCAGTTTGGTCCCACTAATTAAAATTGCTTACTTTGATTTTTTGTCTCTTTGACAAGGATTCCTGTCCAAAGCTTTGGGCCATGATTTTTGTGCCAAAAGAGAGATCTTCACACATTATAATATTCATCTTTAAGCAATCAATTAAAAACTTTTGAAGGACAAGCATCTGAGATCAATCAATTAATACAGATAGCTGAAGCTTTATCTTTGCTTCCTCCAGAGTCCATTCCTTTTTTCGGTATACGGACAAACGCACCGCAAGCTTATCATGTTTTATAAGAGAAGAGAATTATCATCACCTTATATACTCCTTTCCTCTCAAATGAGTTCCTATTTGGCTTTTCTCTTTTTTAAGAAAACACTAACATCAACATAAATAAGGCTCCATATTAAGTATTATTTACATATGACATATCTGTGACATTGATTCTATCCCAAAATAAATTACGAGGTTGTTAGTTTGAGAAATTGCAAACAGAAAAATAGAACTCCTAATTTGAGACAAAAAAAAACATGTTATATTACATTAATTCACAGCTTAAAATTTCACACTAGTTCGGATTAAAACTTTGCCAACGTACCACCTCAATTATTTATTCACTTCTTTCAATTCACACTTTTTTGTTTCTAATTTCTTTCAATTTCACACTTTTTCTTTGGCTGTTAGAAAATAAAAGTGATCTGAATCTAGCCCACTCTTAGCCCCCCTTCCTATTCCAGCCCTTTCTCATTTTAATATATATATATGGTTTCTTTTGGCTGAAAATATAAAAAATTAAAGGAGACGACAATTTTAAACACCTTCCTTCTACGTAATGACTAAATGATACTCATTTTACAAACTAAGAGGACACTTTCCTTTTCAGGATGTAAAAAATAAGTTGTATTCTTCACCATTAACTAAGTTTAAATTAGTATTTTTCTTAAATGATAACTAAAATTACAGAAGGACACTTAAAATTAATTTGAGACATGAGCAAATAAAAAGCCCCTTCTCATCTCTCTCTCTCTCTCTGTTTTCTTCTATTCAGCGAAAACTAAAATGCGCAAATATCATCACAGAACTAAAACAAGAGAGTTATAACGGAATCAACAATTTTAACAGTGATTAAAGAAAGAAAAATTGTGAAGTGAGGTAACTGATAAATAAAGAAAAGGAAAAGCCAAAACTTAAGGGTAAATAAATATATATATATATATATATATGAATATACACATAACATTTGTACCTGATGAATGCATCTCTTCATTATGAAAAAGGAACAATATTATTAAATTAAAAAAGATAATTAGCACCTCACCTGTAGGAAGCACAAATTAAAAGCAAATGTCAAGAAAAAATTGGGGTTCACAAGAAAGAGTATTATTAAATTAAAAATGTAGGTTATTCAATTATTCATCCAATTCAAAAGGTAGAAAAATTATTATATTATAGCTCCCACCAACGAAGCAATAACAAAATAAACTAGAGGTAATTAGGTATAAGGGCTCATTATAATAATAATATAATTATAAAGGACATTTAAAAAGTAGCTGTGTAAATTAAGGACACTATACAAAAAAGACCCTAATACCCCTTCCTTATAATATCGTCTCATTATAACACCAACAGCAACCAGAAGGTGCTAAATGCATTTAGCACCCTCTGCACAGCAACCAGAGGGTGCTAAATGCATTTAGCACTACAACCAAAAGGTACCAGAAGGTGCTAAATGCATTTAGCACCCTCTGGACAGCAACCAGAAGGTGCTAAATGCGTTTAGCACCCCCTGGACAGCAACCAGATGGTGCTAAATGCGTTTAGCACCACAACCAGAAGGTGCTAAATACATTTAGCACCCGCTGGACAGCAACCAGAAGGTGCTAAATGCATTTAGCACCCCCTGGACAGCAACCAGAGGGTGCTAAATGCATTTAGCACCACAATCAGAAGGTGCTAAATGCATTTAGCATCCGCTAGACAGCAACGATAAGGTGCTAAATGCATTTAGCGCCACAACTAAAAGGTACTAAATGCATTTAGCACCCCCTAGAGAGCAACCAGAAGGTGCTAAATACATTAAACACTACAACCAGAAGGTGCTAAATGCATTTAGCACCCTCTG
The DNA here is from genome assembly GCA_021464415.1 of Lonicera japonica. NCBI lineage: Eukaryota > Viridiplantae > Streptophyta > Magnoliopsida > Dipsacales > Caprifoliaceae > Lonicera > Lonicera japonica. The sequence goes on from JAKCWG010000932.1 coordinate 105,156, forward strand.
GACAGTAACCAAAGGGTGCTACATGCATTTAGCACCATCTAGACAACAACCAGAAGGTGCTAAATGCATTTAGCACCTTCTGAACAACAACCATAAGATAACACCACTTGAACAACACATCAGAAGGTGCTAAAATAATTTTAGCACCATTATAAAATAGAGAACAACAAAATTGATGAGATCAACATCCACTCAATTTATTTATATGTATATAGATATGGATCGACGTAGGGTTCGTAAAAAAATAAAAAAAAAGGAGTTACAATCATATATTTTTTTTCAAATCCCGCTGAACTGTCAAAATTGATCGATTTCGATAGCAAAACGACTTCTGATCGTCTTAATTTTTCACGCATTAATTGTAACTTTGTCTTCCGAACAACATATCCAAAAATCAGCCAAATCCAACGGTTCGATCAAAAGTTATATATGTTTTACGATTGCAGATCTAGAAAAAGAAGAAGAAGAAGAAGAAGAAGAAGAAGATGATGATGATGATGATGATGATGATGATGATGATGATGAGAACGATGATCCTCTCGGAGATGCGATCGGAGAGTAAGGTGGTGGTGGTGGTGGTGGTGGTGGTGAGACAACTTCTCTTTTCTCTTTTCTCTTGTTTTTTGTTTTCTCTCTCTAAACTATGTGTATGTAAGAGAGAATAATATATCTTTTGTATAATTAGAATAAATGATATAGTAGGGTAGTTTTGTCCATCAACATTTATCATTTTTCCTTAAAATAAATTAATATTAACTCCAAACACTTACTATAAACAAGTTTTGTTCTAAACGATAGAGGATACCTATCCTTAAAAAATCTTAACTCCAAACACTTACTATAAATTAGAGACGGATGGAGTATGTAAAGCAAATAGTGACGGGTGAGATAGAAAAAAAATTAAAAAAATCTAGAGTAAATGGAGATTAATTAAGCAAAAGTGCTAGAGAAGAAATTAAGCAAATTAATTAAAACATCATAAACAAGCGAACATGAAGCATCAAAAGAATTAGAAAAAGCATCACAATTTCACATATACAATAGTTTCCAGAGATGGATATAGGAATTTAAGTCAGCAGGGGAATAAATTGAACAATAATACAAAAATGAAAAGAAAAAGTTTCAGCTTAATAAATAGAGAAATTGTGATACTTAGTGATTTTTTTTGTAAATATTTTAATTGCATATTGTTTGTCAAATTATAAATAATAATATCTTTTCAAATTAATAGTCCAATTTGTAAAATCATCTTCACCCTGGATGAGATTCGAACTCAAGACATATCATGAATTTGGGCGGGTACTTTACCAACTAAGATAGCCCACTTGCTTGTCTGTTATAATGTTTAAAGATACATTATTTCAATATACTTAATAATTTAAAAAAATTATGTATTGTCGTGAGGTATAACATATTAATTATGTTCTAGAAACAAACTATAAATAGTTGTGAAATTAAAAAATGATCCCAAACTCTTATTAAATTGAGTTGTAGAAAGTGTTTTGGTTGAAAAAAAAAATGTATTTAAGTGTATTCTAAAAATACAAAATCAAACATTAAGAAATGCTCTCTACCATTTGAAAACTTAGGCTCCGTGTCGATAACAACATGAAAAACAAAAACAAAAAGAATTAATTTAAGTGAGAAGATAAAAAATAATTAATCTCTGCCCAAACCATTCACCTTGTGACCTTTACTGTTAGTGTTAATTTTACTCTTATATTTTTTCTCCTTGACAAACGGCTCAATTAGTTTGCTGTCAATTTCCAATATTTTAAGATATCAATTATAATAAATTGATAAATTCTATATTCTATACTAATTAAAACATCCTTTTTTTATTTTAATATTAAGAAAAAACAATTTACCGATCAATTTGTTAAAATGCAACACTAGTTTGTTTAATCAATGACCGATTTACTCATTGTAAAGGGCATGAGAATTATTGGGTTGGAGTCTAACCAGAAAGACACTAAGGCTATCTTTAAATTGGGAAAAAAAAATTACAAGTAGAATTTTTATATGCATTCACATGAAATTTTTTTATCACCATTTCTACATGTAGAAATGGTGATATTTTTTTTTTCATCATACATGGCAACAATTAAATAGACTCCATAACATCTTAGCCAATTAAATTAATTCTATATTTAAAAATTGAGTTCTAACTAAGATAGAAAAGTAAGATAAAGATGACACCATTGGAAAATTTTTATTTGAAACTTTTATATCACTACAATTATATTACTGAATAGATATATAAATTTATTAAAAGTAACATGACACATGGAATAAATGAATTTATAGCAAATACCATTGGAAGTGGCCTTACAATGCAACAGGGCTTGGGCCCCACCTAAATAATTCTTTGTATGACAGGAACTTTTTCCCCATTTTACCATTTGAGCGGTGTCTGATATCCGTGAATACTGTGTTGATTTTATTAATTTATTCCATTGATTGCACATAAAAAGAAAAAAAATACAATTTTTTTTTGTTATTTATGATGTCAAAACATTCATTCAACTCTTCCTTATCTTATGTTTATTTTTATTTTTTTGAATTTTCAAGTTATCACAAAACATATTATCGGCTTTCATCTTCTAGCTTGGACCTAATAACAATTTTTAAAAAGGCCTCAACTTTGGTAAGGTATCCTCTGTAATTTAATATAGGTTTGATTAGCATTAAGTAAAAAAAATAAAAATTAACAGTAATATGAAACATATTTATATACAGAGAGTTTATTTTAGGACAATACATATCGATGAGTAAACGGATTAATTTTTGTGTAGATGATCACTATAAAGACTGGATCAAAATTTATCAAAAAAGTAAATCAGAAGTTGATGTAGTAAAAATGTAAGATATATATGTTTCTATGATTGTATTAGGACTTATAAATGGAGGGGTTTTTTCTGATGAAATTTGGTAGAGATCATCTACTCGTTATATAGATGTCTTTACCAAGTTTCATCAAAAAAATTATCCATTTACCACTTGAAATGAGCGGTGCTTATAGGAAGCTCTCTTTGCACCTATACACAATAATCTATAAATATACACTTATTAGTTAATCCCTCCGTCCCAAATTGCTACTCCCTCTTTCCTTTTTTGGATGTTCCAAAATAAATGTCCACTTTCTATAAAATGTAAATACATACCTATTTTTTGCCCTTTTGTACTTTTACTTTTAAAGTAAAAGTTTTGAATAAAGAAAAGGATAAAAAGGGAAAGCCAATATAAATTAAGCAAAAAAGTGCAATAATGATGTTGAGTCCTTAATAAATTGAATTTCCCAAAAGGGACCAGCAATTTAGGACAAATGGAGTAATAATTAATTATACACTTGAAACGGTTTTTTTTAATAACTAAATATGTGGTGTCCATTATTTTGATTAGTTAATAATTAATTAGATTTAGATTTAAAAGGAAAGTTAAACCAAAATTGTGGGCCCATTATTTTAATTGGATAGTAATTAATTAGATTTAGATCTTACAGTGAAAGTGAAGGTGAAAGTTCAAATACGGAATGATTATGTTTATCCTTTCTTTCAACTCATATAATAACTAAAATTTTATTAAAATAATTTTTTTGGTTTATATGGCATCATAAAATTTAAAAAAATATTTTTGTCATTTTATTTTGTTTAAATAAGATTTTAATATCTCTATTTATTTACATTGACGTGAATTAAACTTGAAACCCCTTCCCATCTGAATCCTAATTTCAAAACTCAACCCAGATATAAAGCATGTGTAGACAAGTGTTTACAATTCGAGTGGTAGAGTGGTTGTGTTATAATGAAGAAGGTAGACGTTCAAATCCCTTCACCCAAGGTCAATCCATCTCAAAAATAATATTAATAGAAAAATAAATATCTATTTTATTTTAAATAAAAATATCCGAAAGTAACTTTCTGCAAGCCATGTGACCGATTTTTAGCCAGCAACAATTATTTTCACTGATTATTTTTTTATAAACCTCCTTTTTTTTTTCTTTTTCCCAATTCTCAGCTTATTTCTTCTCTTACGAACAGTTTGTCAATTTCTTTTACCAATTTTTAAAAGTGTGATTTTATTTATATCAGTAATTTCTTGCAGTTTATTCACCCTAATTTATGAAATATTTGAACCAATTTTAACAAAATTACACTTTAAAAACTTGACAAGTTTATCCACCAATTAAAATTATTCTATAAATGTATATTTGAATATCAGTTTAGATTCCTCTTATTACTATATATTTTCGAAGGTGCTTGTTTTTAAGATTTTGTGTTGATCAATGCTAATTTGTTTATTGGTATTTACAGTCATTATTGTTTCAGTACCAAATACGAATATGTGTCATAATTATTAACTCCGGCCAAAACACTAACCCGACAAAAGGATCAAGTAAGTAGGTCATCGGTTTAAACACTAGATTATTGCTTGAACCACGTATATGAAAGATCACCCAAGAATAATATCAACAGTTATATGACTATAAGGGTCAATGTCAAACCGCATAGCCAATTTAGAACAAACTAACTAGATTATTATATGTAAAAAATAAGAACAAATTTTTTAAATGACCAGGCAAGAATAAAAATGTACATATTTATAAGAAGATTAGATAAAATAACAATGAAAAACAAAGTTTTCATAAAAATGGTATTTATGATGGCATAATATTTATTCTTTGATAATATATAATTGCTTTTCAAGTATAAGAAGGCAAGTATAAGAAGGTGTTGCATCTGCCATTAATTGAAAATTTCAAAATTTTATCGATGTATATTTTCTATTTTTATATTACCCTTAATTATATTTCAGGACTATATTTACTATTGAGGCAAGACCATGATAAATGGGTGAGTTTTACTTAGAGCATCTCCAACCATCTTCTATAACTTTGGTTTATGCAAAATTTATGCGTCTTGTAAAAAAATTGGTCTCCAATAGTTTTTTTAAGAAACTTTGACACCTAGGATTTGTGTTAAAACGTTGTGTAAAATAAAAACTTAATTTACACATCCACGTCATATTTCTCTCCTTAATTTTTTTTTATAAAAACTTTAAAATGATATAACTAAAAATCTAAAAATTAGTTTCGTATATAATTTATATACTTGAAATCTACTCATCAAGAGTTACAAAATAACATCCATTGTGACAATGAAATTATGTATAAAAAGCTTTCATACAAAACTATTGAACATTACATATAATGATACATTTCATTTGTATTATTTTCATTGGTCCGTTTAAATTTTACACATTAGAACCATCGGAGCACAACATGGATACGTGTATAATTTATGTGTAAAACTTCCTCACACATAAGATTTTACACAAAAAATATGTACAACCATTAGAGACGCTCTTATATTTTATATGATATTATCTCGATCATAAATTAATACTCCCATTTTTACTATGGAGGCAGAACCATGATAAAGGGATCTCACCTACCAATCTGTATTGATTCAAAATCATCCAAATCACTGCTTGTTCGCTCAATATTGAGACCATCTACAGTTACCGTAAAACTTCATCACAATAAAAAATAAGCCGATTGATTATATATGTTTTGTATCTTATTAAATTGTTTTACAAGATGCTAAAATCAAAGTGAGTTGAGGCTGAAGGAGTATATTGACAAACTATTCATAAATCATAATCTATTTGCATCTACAATCATATATCTAATTTCCAAAATATCAATATGACTAAAAATATTATATAGGGATAAAGTTTTGCAACTACCTTTTTGATATCTTCTAGAATTTCATTACCTGCATCGCCCTTGATAAAACAACGGATGAACAATTTATCATAGAAGATAATGCGAATCTTATTCAGCTAAAGATGACCCAATAACAACTTCAATAATCTATTGACATTGGGCGAACTGAAGTTGCACAGCAAATGGGCATACTATCCATTTTATGGAGATATCCTTTTCCCATTTATGTCGATTGTAAATGACCACACTCGACTGATCATAATTGAGTGTCTTCATGCTAACTTATCTCATATTAGGCGACTCAGAATTGCACAGTAATGACGCGCCGAAAATACTTCCGTGCTTAGGTACCCAAGTGCAGGTTGTCAAGTTATAATACTTGGTAAGTCCAAGTGTCGAACCACAAGGATAGTCGGAAAGACGATGTGGTGATTACGAGTTAAAGGTTTTGTTAAGGGAATTTAATTGGTTGATTTTAATGATTGATTTTAAAGTCTTGCAATAAAAATTAAAATGATGTAATATTAGATGAGAAAAGGCTAAGGCATTATAGAATTCATTTGTTTTGCAAAGTTAACTAAAATCAATCTCATTCAAAGTTCTCAATGCAATTCCTAAGTGTTGAAGATTTTACCAATTTCTAAGTAAAAGGGTGTGAAGCAAAACTAACCCATTCCCATATAAATGCCATATAAAGAAAGGGTGTAAGCAAATATCAACACAAGTGTATCTCCCATTTTTATCTTGTGACAAAGGGTGTGAAGCAAGTGCAACCCAGTCCTATATAATATCAACCAAGATTCAAACTTAAAATACACAAAAAGAAAAGGTATAAATTTAAACTAGGCATTTAAGAACTCATTATTAGTTTTCCCTAGGCAAATGACTTGATTATGAAAATGGCCAACTACAAGGAGTTTATCTCGATAAATCATAACATTTCATTTGTCTAAGATTGGGAGGTCTAGGTGGAGGTCAAACCGTCCTATATAGACTTATTTGATAAATAAAAATTGAATCCTTAAAATGATTAATGAAGTTGTTTATGACATAAATTTAAAAGATACTCTTTGGCAATACTTTAACTAAGAAGATGATGAGTCTTAAAATCACATAAAGTGTAGAAAGCACTCAACATATCATTAAAGTATTTAAAGATTAAAATCTCAAATTTATGATGTTTTCATGAATATCAAAGACTAATCATGCTTGGCAATGAAAAGTATCTCATTCAAAGAAAGAATGGAAATAGGCTAGTAAGAAATACACAAGTGTATCATTTTCTCATTAATGCTTGAGATCTATGTATACAAAGCATACAAAGTCAAATTATCCTATGAAAATTATCTTACTAGCTTATGAATGGTTGAAAAAATGGAGAAGATGAAGGATTCAAAAAGTATTTAACAATACTAACAATGGAATGAGAATTGAACTTACATAATTAACGCATTGCAAATTTCATCTTTTAGCCTTAGCAAATAAATTTACTCCATAATAAATGTAGAGACAAGAATTATAAAAGTGAACTCCATTTCTCTCTCTAGAAAAAACTATTACAAGCTCTCTATAAATTAAGAAATGAGAAGTAATAATAAGGCCCCTCTCCAAAGCAACAATGAAGACTATAAATAGGAGAGTTGTGTTGGATGCCAAAAATAAACAATGCTTTTTTTTTATTTTTGGTGGAGAATTCCACTATCTTGGATGCTCTTTAATCATATGGAGACTTCCACTTTCTTGGATTCATTTTGTCCATAGAAAATTCCACTATTGTATTAAATACAATATTTCTTGAAATCTAAAGACACCAAAATAAATACAAAATGTGCCTTTTCAAGCATTGTTAAATACAAAAGTGCTATGAGACTAATCGCGAAATAAGTTAGCAAACCGAGTAGTTTTAGAGAAATAAACGCGTCAAACAACTCCGAAAATGAGCGTATGAATGACAATATTAAGCGTTTATCAACTCCCCCCGACTTATCTCTTGCTAGTCCCTTAGCAAGATAAATAAAAGTAAAATAATATTATCCGAAAATGCATTGATAAAATGCACTAAGCCATTAAAAAAAAACTCCCAAGTTCCCTTAGAAGACAAGGTTTGTCTCGTGAAGGTTTATAGTGATGATACCTACAAACATCAAAAGTTTGATCATGGTGAATGACGAGAATGATGATTTCAAAAGTTCAATTTGCAAAGCTTATGACATTACTATCACTATTTCTAAACTTGTGGGTTTTGAATGACTATCTAAATTGCTTATCTCCTTTAGAAACTTAACTCATACTTCCCTTTAATCACATGCTAAGCCTTATATTACCAAAATTCTCATTTAAACACAAAGAGTTTTGATCATTAGAGATGGAAGAGGAATTTCCTTCAAAAACAAAAGTTTCAAATTTTGTCCATTTCTAAGCACTTTTCTTATATTTTCTTGGAATTTTCGCTAAATTAGTTCAAGGCGGTTTTCATCTCTATGGGGGGCAGCAGACTCACTATATAAAATTTGACATTTTATGCTTATTTATTAAGCTTGAAAGAAGCTATTCACCCTTTCCCATATGGTAACCTTTACCTATCCATAATATTAGACAAACAGACTTATGATTTAGTCATGTGAAGCTTTAAGTCAATATTAGGATTAAAACTCATCCAAGTTTTTCAAAGTGCCATGCATTTGTCCTCTCTATTGGAGGATCTTTTCGAAAAAACTTTCATCATATTTGGACAAGAATTCCCTCTTCACAAAATAAAAATTACTCTAAGTGTTACGAAAGAATTTCTCTACTTGAAGCATTTACACATTTTAAGGAACGTTTTTAGGGTCATGAATCTAATTGAAGTAAAGCAAGCTAGATTATCACTCAAAATTCCATCTAGATCAAGGAATTCATGCCAATAGCTAATGAACCAATCATCATCAAATTTTTTTTTTATTATTCATCATTTTTCAAACTTTCAATTTTTTTTATTTTTTTTTTAAAAGCTCTAAACACATGAAAAATTTCGAAATTGAAAATCTATTAAAGTTTAAGTACATTACCCCCCAACTTGAAGAACGCATTGTCCTCAATGTGAAGAGAAGGAGAAATTGGCAGTCTCCCATTTGGCTTTTCGATTTTCATGAGGAAAAGAGAGCTATTTTTCAAAGCAAAATTACTATATGTACACACTAACAAAAACAAACGGGTTAGAATTATATAAAACATAACATGCATGCATTGCAATCAAATTTCAATCGTAATGTCATGTTTATCAAATCGAACCCAAAAAAGAAGGAAAGAAAATAAAACAACTTTTTTTTTCCTTATTTTTTTTTTGTAAAAGTAAAAATTATATACAAACAACACCTATGCTTGTTAGGTGTAGGTCGGATCTTCAAGAGTGGTGGACTCCTCTTGAGGTGGAAATTCCAAAAATGGCTTAAGGCGTTGTCCGTTCACTTTGAACACAAAGCCGGTTTTGGGATCCTCAACATTCACTGCCCCAAAAGGGAATACATATCGAACAATGTATGGGCCGGTCCAACGTGATTTCAGCTTTCCCGGGAAGAGATGCAAACGCGTATCATAAACTAGAACTTTGTGTCCGAGTTTAAATTCTTTTCTTAAAATAGATTTATCATGACAAAATTTTGCACGTTCTTTGCTTATCTTAGCATTTTGGTATGCATCCCTCCTTAATTCCTCCAACTCCTCAAGTTGTAACTTTCGGTTGCTTCCAACATTTTCAATATCAAAATTCATCATTTTAATTGCCCAAAATGATCTATGTTCCAACTCAACAGGAAGATGGCAAGGCTTGCCATATACTATCCGATAGGGAGACATTCCTAAAATTGTTTTAAAAGCCGCACGGTAAGCCCAAAGTGCATCGTTAAGACGCAATGACCAATCCTTGCGATTTGGATTTACCGTCTTTTCAAGAATTTGCTTTATCTTCCTATTGGCAAGTTCAGCTTGGCCATTGGTTTGTGGATGATAAGCGAGTGATACTTTGTGATTTACCCCATATTTTTGCATTAAAGATTCAAAAGGTTTATTGCAAAAATGAGTACCACCATCGCTTATAATCGCTTTGGGAGTGCCAAACCTTGCAAGAATATTTTCTTTTAAAAATCGGATCACCACTTTGTGATCATTTTTCTTGCAAGCTTGGGCCTCTACCCACTTGAAAACATAATCAACTGCTACTAAAATATAAAGATTACCAAAAGAGGATAGGAATGGTCCCATGAAATCGATTCCCCAACAATCGAACACTTCAATCACCAAGATTGGATTAAGCGGCATCATGCTTTTTCTTGTAATCCCTCCTAACATTTGGCATCTCGGGCAAGCTTTGCAATGTTGGTAGGCATCTTTGAACACTGTTGGCCAATAAAAGCCACTTTGCAAGATCTTGGCCGCCGTTTTCTTAGCCGAAGAGTGCCCTCCACAAGCTTCATTGTGGCACAAAGTAAGGACATTTTTGAACTCTTCATCCGGTACACAACGCCGAATAATTTGGTCCGCACCATATTTGAACAAGTACGGTTCTTCCCAATAGAATCGGTACACTTCGGACATGAATTTTCACCGATCTTGAGCATTCCAATGTGTTGGTATCTTGTTGGTGACAAGATAGTTAACTATGTCGGCGTACCACGACAACGAAGTTACCGAGAACAATTGTTCGTCTGGGAACGAATCTTTGATTGCACTTTGCTCAATGTTGTCGATAAATGAGAGGCGAGACAAGTGGTCCGCTACCACGTTTCTCTACCCCTTTCTTGTCTTTGATGAGCAAGTGGAATTCTTGGAGTAAGAGAATCCACCTCAAAAGCCTTGGCTTTGCATCTTTCTTCGTGAAAAGGTACTTAAGAGCCGCATGATCCGTGAAAACGACAATAAGCGATCCAATGAGGTAGGATCAGAACTTGTCAATGGCAAATACTATAGCCAAGAGCTCTTTTTCCGTTGTTGTGTAATTCATTTGAGCATCGTTAAGTGTTCGACTAGCATAGTAAATGACTCCGGGCTTTTTGTCCTTTCTTTGGCCGAGGACCGCCCCTACGGCAAAATCACTTGCATCGCACATGAGTTCAAATGGCAAACTCCAATCGGGGGTTTGCATGATGGGTGCGGTAGTGAGCATGTGCTTGAGTTTTACAAAGGATTCTTTACATTCCTTGGTCCATTCAAATGGGGCATCTTTTAAGAGCAACTTGCACATGGGTTTAGCAACGGTGCTAAAATTTTGAATGAACCTTCGGTAGAATCCGACAAGCCCCAAGAATGAGCGAACATCCTTGATTGACTTGGGGGTGGGGGCTTTAAGATAAGCTCGATCTTCGCCTAGTCTACTTCAATTCCCTTCTCCGAAATAATGTGCCCTAAGACAATGCCCTTTGTCACCATGAAATGACATTTCTCCCAATTAAGAACAAGTTGTTTCTCAATGCACCTTTCTAAAACCTGCTCAACATTCAACAAACAATTATCGAATGACTTACCGTAAACGGTAAAGTTATCCATAAATACCTCTAAGGTCTTTTCCACCATGTCGCTAAAGATACTTAGCATGCACCTTTGAAAGGTTGTCGATGCATTGCACAACCCAAATGGCATCCTTCGATATGCAAAGGTACCAAAGGGGCATGTGAATGTGGTTTTCTCTTGATCATTTAAATCAATCTCAATTTGGTTGTATCCAGAAAATCCATCTAAGAACGCGTAAAACTCATGCCCGGATACTCTTTCGAGTGTTTGATCCAAAAATGGGAGCGGAAAGTGGTCTTTACGTGTTACTTCATTGAGCTTACGGTAGTCAATACACATTCGCCACCCAGTGGTGAATCTTTGAGGAATTAATTCATTTTGTTCATTTTTGACTACCGTGAGGCCATATTTCTTTGGTCCAACTTGGGTTGGACTCACCCATTTGCTATAGGAGATTGGATAAATGATTTTTGCATCTAGCAATTTCAACACCTCATTTCTTACAACTTCTTGCATATTTGGATTCAAACGGCGTTGAAATTGTCTAGATGGTTTAACATTTTTCTCCAAGTGGATTTTGTGAGTGAAAATTAAAGGATTAATCCCTTAGAGGTCAGCTAATGTCCAACCAAAAGCTTTCTTATGTTTATTAAGCATACTTACCAACCTCACCTCTTGCTCTTTTGAGAGTTCGGAAGAGATTACCACATGGTAAGTTCTGGAAGCACCTAGGAAAGCGTACTTCAAGTTGCTTGGCAATGGCTTGAGCTCTATTTGTCCCTCAAGCTTTCGTGTTGGATCGAATGTGCTCCCTTTTTGCTCATTCAAATCTTGAACCTTATCATCAAGTAAGAAAAACACTTGCAAACACTCATCGAATTCATTGGAAGTGGTTAGATTCTCTTCCATTGAATCCAAATCGTAAGTATTATTAAAATGATCTTGGACTAATGACTCTATCATGTTCACATGTTCACTTTCTTCATCAAAAATATTTTGTTGTTTACTTAAAGAGAACACATTTAGCTCAAGAATCATATTTCCAAAAGCCAATTTAACAATTCCATTCTTGCAATTAATGATGGCATTAGATGTGGCAAGAAATGGCCTTCCTAAAATGACAGGAATTTCATTAGCGGGATTTGCTACCGGTTGCATATCAAGAACAATGAAATCAACGGGAAAGTAAAATTTATCAATTTGCATAAGAACATCCTCTATTATCCCTCTCGGTATCTTAACGGAGCGATCCGCTAATTGAATCGTCACTTTGGTGGGTTTCAACTCCCCTAACCCCAATTGTTAATACACCGAAAATGGAAGCACATTAACACTAACTCCCAAATCAAGTAAAGCATTTTTATACGACAATTGCCAATTAAACATGAAATGGTTGGGCAACCGGGATCTTTGAATTTTGGAATACGAGTGCCTTGCATGATAGAGCTCACTTGCTCTATCATAAATGCTTTTTCTTAACATTCAACCTTCTTTTTGTGGTACAAAAATCTTTGAGAAATTTAGCATATGAAGGTATTTGCTTGACCACGTCAAGCAATGGAATGTTGATCTTGACTTGCCTAAACACATCAAGAATTTCGGTGTTGCGATTTTCCTTAGGAGTTTGATTTAACCTTTCGGGAAAAGGGACTTTGATGTTATTTCTGATTTTTTCTATGTCCTCTTTCTCATTCCTCTTTTCCTCTTCCTTTTCCCTCACATTCTTTTCTTTTTCTACTCCTTCACTTGGTGTTGACTCGGCTATGTCCACCGGCGTTTGGGCCTTAGGAACTATAGTTTTGTCAATTATCTTTCCATTTCTAAGGGTTGTGATGGATTTCAACTCCTCTACATTCCCACTCGACTCCCCTTCAACTATCATGGCTTGCCCTCTAGGATTAGCTATTGGTTGGGCTGGAAACTTTCCTTTTTCTTGGGTTGCTAAAGCGGTGGTAGGTTTGGACATTTGAGTTTTCAAATCACTAACATCTCTATTGGTTTTGTCTACAAACTGCCGCAAAAGAGTCTCCAAATTTGAATTTGGGTTTGGGTTCGCTTGACCAAAAGAGTTGTTTTGGGGTGGAGGTGGTCTTGGTTGGTAGGAGTTCGAGTTTGCATTCGAATTTTGATGAGCATTTTGATTTCCCCCAACTAAAATTAGGATGGTTCCTCCACCATTCATTGTACCTTTGAGAAAATGGGTCATTGTTTGGCCTAGATTATGAGTTCATAGCATTGATTTGTGAGGGACTTTGAAGGACCTCTTTGAAGGCCGGAATTGTGTGACACTCCTCCATGGAATGCCCCAACTTTTCACAAATGACACACAATTGACTTGATGACACTACATTGACATCTCTAAGCTTGTTTGTCCCTAAGGCCTCTACCTTCTTAGACAATTGGAACAACCTTATCCCCATGTCATCATCATTGGATATTTGGTACAACCCACCCTTTCCCAGAGGTTTGGCCTTAGGTTCCTTGGTATATGTGTTCCAATTTTGGGCACCTTCCGCCAATTCATCAAAATACAACAAGACCTCCTCGGGACTTTTACTCAAAAATTGACCATTACACATGGTCTCTATGAATGTACGCATCATCATTATAAAAACTTTCATTTTCTTTCGGCGAAAAATTTGATATCGCCCTTCTCAAAGCGTTGGTCCGATGGAAGGGAATGAATTTTTTCAAAAACTCCGACTGAAGTACTTGCCAAGACCGAATAGATTGCGGTCTTTGAGCATTCAACCATATTTTTCCTTTATCTTTTAAGGAGAAAGGAAAAAGTTTTAAATGCATTACTTCCTCATTGGTGTTTGCCTCACGAAACGTGGAGCAAACTTCCTCAAAATCTTTCAAATGTAAGTATGGATTTTCGGATTCCATATCATGGAAAGAGGGGATATGTTGAAGCATACCTGGCTTGAATGAGAATGTTCCCGCTTGTCCTGTGGGGAGAATGATGCAAGAATTAGACGTCATCCGAGGTGGTTGAAGATAATCTCTCATTGTTCGAACCGGTTTAGGATGATTATTGTTCTCTCTGGTATTTGACTCATTTTCCTCGTTAGCCATTTCGAAAGGAGTAGGTGAAGGACTGGGATGCCTTGGTAGTGGTTGGCCTCTTGGTGGACTTATGCGAAGATCAATGTACAAATTTCCGGGCATAAGCCCGGAAGGGTGATCTCGAATAAAATTTTCCACCTAAAAAAAATAATAATAAGTAGGAAAAGTAATTTACAAAAGGAGAGAATACTTACAAAGTGATTTTTTTTTATTTTACAAAACCCGTATTCCGTCTTTCGCCGTATCCCCGGCAACGGCGCCAAAAACTTGACGAGCCGAAAATACTTCTGTGCATAGGTACCCAAGTGCAGGTTGTCAAGTTATAATACTTGGAAAGTCCAAGTGTCGAACCACAAGGATAGTCAGAAAGACGATGTGGTGATTACGAGTCCAAGGTTTTGTTAAGAAAATTTAATTGGTTGATTTTAATGATTGATTTTAAAGTCTTGCAATAAAAATTAAAATGATGTAATAATATATGAGAAAAGGCTATGGCATTATATAATTCATTTGTTTTGCAAAGTTAAGTAAAATCAATCTCATTCAAAGTTCTCAATGCAATTCCTAAGTGTTGAAGATTTTACCCATTTCTAAGCAAAAGGGTGTGGAACAAAACTAACTCATTCCCATATAAATGCCATATAAAGAAAGGGTGTAAGCAAATATCAACACAAGTGTATCTTCCATTTTTATCTTGTGACAAAGGGTGTGAAGCAAGTGCAACCCATTCCTATATCATATCAACCAAGATTCAAACTTAAAATACCCAAAAAGAAAAGGTATAAATTTAAACTAGTCATTTAAGAACTCATTGTTAGTTTTTCCTAGGCAAATGACTTGATTATGAAAATGGCCAACTACAAGGAGTTTAGCTCGATAAATCATAACATTTCATTTGTCTAAGATTGGGAGGTCTAGGAGGAGGTCAAACCGTCCTATATAGACTTATTTGATAAATAAAAATAGAATCCTTAAAATGATTAATGAAGTTGTTTATGACATAAATTTAAAAGATCCTCTTTGGCAATACTTTAACTAAGAAGATGATGAGTCTTAAAATCACATAAAGTGTAGAAAGCACTCAACATGTCATTAAAGTATTTAAAGATTAAAATCTCAAATTTATGGTGTTTCCATGAATATCAAAGACTAATCATGCTTGGCAATGAAAAGTATCTCATTCAAAGAAAGAATGGAAATAGGCTAGTAAGAAATACACAAGTGTATCATTTTCTCATTAATGCTTGAGATCTATGTATACAAAGCATACAAAGTCAAATTATCATATGAAAATTATCTTACTATCTTATGAATGGTTGAAAAAATGGAGAAGATGAATGATTCAAAAAGTATTTAACAACACTAACAATGGAATGAGAATTGAACTTACATAATTAATGCATTGCAAATTTTATCTTTTAGCCTTAGCAAAGAAATTTACTCCATAATAAATGTAGAGACAAGAATTATAAAAGTGAACTCCATTTCTCTCTCTAGAAAAAACTATTACAAACTCTCTATAAATTAAGAAATGAGAAGTAATAATAAGGCCCCTCTCCAAAGCAACAATGAAGACTATAAATAGGAGAGTTGTGTTGGATGCCAAAAATAAACAGTGCTTTTTTTATTTTTGGTTGAGAATTCCATTATCTTGGATGCTCTTTAATCACACGGAGACTTCCACTTTCTTGGATTCCTTTTGTCCATGGAAAATTCCACTATTGTATTAAATACAATATTTCTTGAAATCTAAAGACACCAAAATAAACACAAAATGTGCCTTTCGAAGCATTGTTAAATAAAAAAGTGCTACGAGTCTAATCGCGAAATAAGTTGGCAAACCGAGTAGTTTTAGAGAAATAAACGCGTCAAACAACTCCGAAAATGAGCGTATGAATGACAATACTAAGCATTTATCAAGTAAATAATTACATGAGGATTAAAAAAAAGTTATTATAAAGAGTTGTTTTGGTGGTGAAGGGTGGTGACATGCTTTTGTTTGGGTGAAAAGTTAATTTATTAATTAATTTAATTAAGTTAATCAAGTTATTATTAAAAGTAATTTATTTTTATCCATTAGATAAAGAGGTGAAAGAAGATGGTGATAAAGATAAAGTTTTTTTTAATAATAAATAAAAATTAAAATTCAAGGGTGTTCATGACAAAATATGTGGTGCATTATCACCCCCTTTATAAAAGCCATTTTTTTTAATCCAAGTCTGAGCCCTAACAAACCGTTTGGAACACAACTTTTCATTTCCCTTTCAATCCTCCCCAAATATTAGAAGTGCAATGTTATTTACACCCCAAATGTGTCACAAACACTCCTTTTTAAAATTTAACTAAAAGCATATTTTAATACCCCTTTTATTTATCACAAACACCACCCTCCCTTGCCTGATATTAGACGAGTGTACTCATCTCTTTAGGCAAACCTTATTTGAAAAATACTCCAGCATTCCATTGCCTGATGTTAGGCGAGTTTGTCTCCATGTAGGATGAACGTATGTGACTGCACTCACCTCTCATTAAGGAGTCTTAAGAAGATGTTTGTGAAAATAAATTTATCATAGGAAGGTGTTTGTGATAAAAAGAATATTAGTGTCAAATATTAAAGGTATAAATAACACTGACATATTAAAAGGAAACAATACCAAAGAATAGATCTCCCATTCCCTAGTTTCTTTTTATTTTCCCTTATAGACAAGTATATAATTTGTACGATGGCCAATGTTATAAATTTTGTTTCATCAAAAAATTAATTGTGAAAAATGCAGTACGCAAAATATTTTAATTATGAATAATCATAAGAAAAAAATCAAATTAATGGAAACTTCATAATCACAAAAAGCTAATGTTATCTGATGGAGTTAAATACTAATTTTGCCATTGGCCTACAAAGGTAATTCAACATTTTTTACCCCCCGTAAAATATGATTTTTACCTCCACACATACCACACCTTACCTACCTCACCTGCCTCCACCAAAAAATATCTTCTGCCCTTCATTTTTATCAAATTTACGTTTTTTGCCATTCTCCATTTACCTATATATACCTCACACCATTCATTCATTAAACACACAACAAAAACATATCTTCCTTCTCTCCCAAGATCCATCCATCTCTTCCAAGAGATATAAAGTCATTGGCAGTACAAATACAAGCCAATTTTCGAGGGTCTTATACTCTCTCTTTTCATACTCCAAAAAATACCAACAACCCTTACACTTTCTCTCCTACACAATTTATTATTTATTCTGTTGAGATATTTGTAATCCTAATTCTATACTTATAAATAGAATTAAGGAAATTATAGAGAGAGAGATTGGTAGCTTTCTGTAATCTTAATTCTATACTTATAAATAGAATTAAGAAAATTATAGAGAGAGAAGTTGGTAGCTTGTATTATCATCCAAATTGATCGCCTTTGAGCTAATACAAAGCAAGCACACACAAAATGAAGACATACTACCGGAATAGCAAAAGCGCTACCGACGGAACCCACCTTAAAAAAAATGTCATGTGTTCATCATTGCGCCGCATTTATTTTTTATTTACCGATATTCTCTTATTGATTGGTTAATTATCTATTTCTAGATTTTGACACCATTAGTTGGCGCCTTCTGTGGGAACGATAAGCTCTCTAAAGCTCTCGTTCTTTAGAAATTACAAGTGAATTTTCGGTACAAAAATTTCAAATTCTGCGGGTCTATGTAGCTCAATATTCTCGAGCGCACAACTTCTTGCTCATAACTCCAAATTATGCGATTCTGCAGTCCATTTTGGAGAAACTTTCAAGAGTTACAACTTTTCAGTTCGAGATTTTTTCAAATTCGTCCATCTCGGGGTTCCAAACTTCAATACAAACTTTCTGGAACGAAAAAGGCAAAAATCCCGCAGGCCTACGGTGACTCAATATTATCAGGCACATAACTTTGTGCTCAAAACTCCAAATCATGCGATTCTTGAGTCTATTTTGAAGAACATTTTAAAAGCTACAACTTTCCAGTACAATCCTTTTTCCAATTTGGCCATCTCGGGGTCGAAAACGGGGATACAAAGTTGCTGCAACAAAAAATGCAAAAATCCTGCAAGGCCTACGCTAGCTCAATATTTACGGGCGCATAATCATTCAAAAATCAGGTAAAATGGATGAGCTTAAAAAAAAATTATTACAATTGAATGTAATTTTTATCAAGTTGATTCGACAAATCACAAGAAACAAATTAAAGAAATTTTTAACGGATATCAAACTTCCACAAAGCTGAATGTGATTTTGAAGTCTGTTAGACAACCGCAAGACCACCCCAGCCCAAGGAGATCTGGCTGAGAATGATCATCTACTGCTACACCACTGGTCCAGAGATCAAAATTTTGACGTTTTCTGGTAATAAATGAGAAAATTGTCAGAATTTGCCTAAGTCAGAAGGGAGCATGACTCCATTCAAGACTTAGCCAAAAAGAAAAAAAATTTATTTTAGGAAACCAAGGACTTAAATGATAAAATTGTCAGAATTTGCCTAAGTCAGAAGGGAGCATGACTCTACTCAAGACTTAGCCAAAAAGAACAAATTTTCCTTTTAAGAAACCAAGGACTTAAATGAGAAAATTGTCAGAATTTGCCTAAGTTAGAAGGGAGCATAACTCTACTCAAGACTTAGCCAAAAAGAATAAATTTTTCTTTTAAGAAACTAAGGATTTTGAAAAAATTCCTATCTCAGTATAGGGGCCATGCTTTAAACAATCACAAGTGGAACATCTCCGGAACGTTTGTACAAAGCTCACACTAGAGGTGCACATTATCTAGTCACTCAAAAAAAGGCTGAAGAATCTGAAGATCATCAGCATCAAAATTCAAAATAGTACTGAAATCAGAAGAAGAATAATCAGAAAAATCATGTCCTCTATCCCCTAAAGCCGTCCAGTCAAGGCTCGTTGGTTTGGCAAACTCCGCAACAAAATCAGCTTGCGAAGATTGAGATAAAAAACCTTCCGAGGTAGCCTGGTGATAGGCATCCAAGGTAGCCTGTGATAGGCGCCCGAGGCAGCCTGGTAATAGGGCAGATTCGAAAATGACGGCAAATCCACTTCAGTCGGAAGAGCTCCATTTTCTATAAGATTTGTGGTCGTCGAAAGGATATCTTGTACACCCTCTTTCGACATAAGGAGCCTTAAAAAACTTCCGAGAACAGGTTCTGGAATATTCACAGCAGTCGGAATAACATCAGGCATGTCATTTTCTGCCGACGAAGGGAACCTCGAGGAACCTCCAGGAGGAGCAAAAGAGCATAACACGTTAACGTAGGAAGACCCCCCTTCTAACCGAGCCTCTAATGCCATCACCCATGCTTGTAACTCTTCCACCTTTTGTTTAAGAGAAGCAAGGAGAGTAGTACAGCCTCTAATCTGATTCTCGATTCTCGCCGTGGCTTCAAGAAGATATGAACTAAGAGTCTCAAGATGTTGATCTTCGGGGACATCTTGCAAAAAAGATGCAACGTTCTTCACCCCGAAAACAGTGAAGATTGTGTGATAATCCTGATGATCAATCACATTTCAAAAAATTTTAACATATTCGCAAGATAGAAGACATCTCTTGTGGCTATAAGCGCAAGCCACACATGGAGGACCTGCAAAACGGTGAGTGTTCGACATTATTTTGGTTTACTTTTGTAAGAGAAACTGTATTACAAAAGAGAAAAATGGCGTTGGAAGAAATAGATGGTGATAGAAGAAATGGATTGGGCTCGAGGAAGATGAAGAGGGAGAGGAAGATGAAGAGCACGGATTTCGAGCTCGAAAAAGAAGGAAAAGCTGTCTGAAAAGAAGAGAGGGAGAGGAGCCTCCGACAACGAGGATCTCGAGGGAAGAAATTCCGCTGAAAAGGGCCGACAATAAAGGCAAGCCTCAAAAGAAAACAAAGGTGCCAAAAAAAAAAAGAAAAGAAAAAGAAAAAGAAAAAGAATATATATATATATATATATATAAATATTTATATATATATGTATTTATGAAATAAAGAGTTGGAAAAGGCCCGAATATAATCAAACTATTTATGACCAAAAGTATAGCGAGCTTTACATATTAATGTTCCAAGCTCTACGACTTGCATACAATGTCTAACGAGTTCTACACATTGATGTTTCGAGCTCAAGGACTAGCATCCGAGATCTAACTTCCTTGAACTAAGACTCGAGATCAATGTCTAGCCAGCCTTACACAATGATGTTCTGAAATTCTAAGACTAATGATCAAAGTCTAACTAGCTTTACATGTTAATGTTCCGAACTCCACAAAGCCCCACACGTCGATTATCCGAGCTCTCTCCATGATTATCTTCCTCGACAAGTGCCCGCTCTCACGCCTCAGCTTTGAAAAAGATTTCTAATAAAGGCAAAAGACCTAACACAGGCATTCAATTATCAACCTTGTTCACCTACGAAGGATTCGGGTCTAAGACATCTCGAACATCAGAAATCAGAGCTACTACTAGCTCCCGGGTTGAAAGATATCCTCACCAATCAGCTCATCCGAGCTAAATGATAAGGATAGGGGCAATTGATGGAGTTGAATACTAATTTTACCATCGGCCTACAAAGGTAATTCAACATTTTTTACCTCTGGTAAAATCCCATTTTTACCCCCAGTAAAATCTCATTTTTACCTCCACACCTACCACACCTCACTTACCACATCTACCACATCTCACTTACCTCACCTACCTCCACCAAAAATTACCTTTTGCCCTTCATTTTTATCAAATTTACCTTTTTTTTTCATTCTCCATTTACCTATAAATACCTCCTACCATTCATTCATTAAACACACAACAAAAACATAGCTTCCTTCTCTCCCAAGATCCATCCATTTCTTCCAAGAGATATAAAGCCATTGGCAATACAAATACAAGCCAATTTTCGAGGGTCTTATACTCTCTCTTTTCATACCCCCAAAAAACACCAACAACCCTTATACACTCTCTCTCCTACACAATTTATTATTTATTTTGTTGAGATATTTGTAATCCTAATTCTATACTTATAAATAGACTTAAGGAAATTATAGAGAGAGAGATTGGTAGCTTTCAGTAATCCTAATTCTATAATTAAGAAAATTATAGAGAGAGAAGTTAGTAGCTTGTATTATCATCCAAATTAATCGCCTTTGAGCTAATACAAAGCAAGCACACACAAAAGGAGGACGTACTACCGGAATAGCATAAGCGCTACCGAGGGAACCTACCTTAAAAAAATGTCATGTGTTCATCATTGTGCCGCATTTATTTTTTATTTACCGATATTCGCTTATTGATTGGTTAATTATCTATTTCTAGATTTTGACACCATCATTATCTTTGATGAATGATATGTACAACACATATATATAGGTAATGTTCTACTTACACCTGTCAATAATTTCTTCTTCTATTTTTTTAATTTCATAATTCATCTATATTCAATCTGGTAGATTAGATAATTATGACATTAATTTTTTATTTTTTTTTGTGAACAATTATATAAGGAAGGGAAACATTTCTACATTTTTTCAAACTCATGATAAATAATATAATTAATAATTTTAAAAGAGTTAAAAATAATGATATATAATATAATTAATAATTTTAAATATACATTTATGACATTAATTAAATAAATTAAGAGAGAACAGACAATTCAAAAGACAAATAATAAATTAAAGATAATAAAGAGAGAACAAGCAGGTAACTAAAAACATATAAAAAAAATAAAAAAATAAAATTTGATTTAATAATCACTCGTTCCATTTTTAGTTCATTTCTTCTCTATTCTGTGGATGCAAATTAACAGTAAATTTCTTCTCTTGCGAACAATTTGTCAAATTTCTTTCATCAAGGTCTAAAATTCTTGTTCAAAAATTGAAGGGAAAAATGTCAATTGGATGTTGACTAATTGACGGAGAGATGGTGATGCGGTGGTTTTTCCGGTGGTGTTTTACGACGGAGAGAGATAAATCAACATCGGCAATGTTAGAATACATCCATCGGTCGAATACAAAACATTTCAATCAATTCTCAAACATAAGATCTGGACGTCGGCGAAGGAAATCACTATATATATCTCGTCTAGGGGAAGAGATCGAACTTCTCCCTGGAGATTCACAGGAAAATACTGATTGCAAGTAAGGCTAAAACTCTTCGTTAATTGTCGGAAAACTTCCTTCTAGTGTTGAAGTGGTTGATAAGGAACAAGCCTAAACAGAGTACTGTTGAATTAGGCGATTATTTGCCGGTGTGAGGTCTCAATGGCCGGAAACAATTCACAACTCTTTAGCTACGTTTGGCCTTATTACAATCCAGATTGTGCAGAATTATAATGAGCGATTGCAGAATTTGTTGATTAGTATAGAGAATTACATGATGAATGTTTCGAATACACAGTCAGATTTCGAATAAGAATTAGGTATGGATTTGTTTCCAAGAATTGAAGAATGTTACAAATGGTAATATCGGTGATTGTGCGAAGAGTAAAGACTGTAATAATAAGGATTCGCGTGTGGAGTTTCATTCCTTTTTGTTTTGGTATTATCTTTAGTTTCTACATTGTGACTCTGTGTATATATATATATATGTATAATTATATGCATACACACAGAATTGAAGTGGGTGGTAGTTTCGGGGAAAGACGGAGGTAATGTGGTAGCGGTGATAAGAGAAGAGGGAGAATGTGATGGTGTTTTGAGGTTAAGAATAGGAGAAAGAGAAAATATGGTGAGCTTTTTTATATTTGCCCCTCTTACAAGGTCATGTGACTTTCACATGGCACATTCCGTCTATTTATTTGAGGGTCCATCCACTTTTGAACAACAGTGAGATGCGAGTGAAACTTCAATTGACTTCGGATGAACTCATAAAGGTTTACTTTGAGGCATTGAGGGTTTGAAAGGGTTATTGAATTTGCAGAAGGATACCCTGTTATAGTCTTAAGGAGATGGAAGCTGATAATGTATTTCCTCAAAAATTTGAGTTTGCTTTCTACTGCTGCTACTAAATCAGTTACATTATTGGTTGTTTATGCTTCTTATTAAGATGCACATACTACTTGTTTTACTTTGTGTATGCTTTCGATTCCAATTTTTTTATTTATTTGGTTTAAAGCTGGCCTTTAAGATGATCATAGTATTTATTTAGGCTGATCGAACAAATTGCATGTATGTAGGAACTATAAGCAAAAGAAAGAATTGAATAGATGTATGCATGTAGCAGGCTGGAACTTTGAGCTTTATGACTAGGAATGGACGCGGTGAAGCTTTATTTGGGGCAGGAGCTAAAGTTCTGAAGGATCAACTCAATAGTAATTATATATTGGTCTCTTAAGTTGTAGACAATTACGCTATGTGTGAGAATCCGCAAATGCGATCCTCGGGTCTTAGCCTCTAGTTTGGGAGTCTAAAACATCAAAAAGGATTTCGTTGTTCCATTTGCTTCTATGTGTTGATAATTTATATTGGGTGTCCCTCTATCCTATTTGTAGATGCAAGGAGGTTCGTTTAAAGTTGCCAGCACGTTTTATGAGAAAACGGACAAAATAATTATGTAAGAGAAAAGGCTACAGATAAGCCTTTCTTTACACGTTTGTCTACGAAATCAGGATTCTATAGGGTTCGGAAACTATATTACGGTTTGGGAAGGTGTTAAGCACCCATTCCGCCCTTTCGGTCTCTAGTGGTCTTATATGTTTATTCTATGTTTGGAAAACTTGGATGCTTTTACTGATATTCTACTACTTTCTGAAAATAACTAATGCAAACCCGATTTTGGGAAAAGTGGGGAAAGGGATAAAAACCTTGTATTCCGTGATCCAATGTTTTGGTTTTATCGAAATCTAATTACTAGTGACAAAAGTTTATCTTATCAATTTTGAAATGAGAGTGATTCGGTATTGTTTCCTCAGACAACAATATCAATTATCTCGTTTGTTTAATTTAAAAAAGATCAGATCTTATTGGAATTGATTTGATATGGAATTGAACTCTTGAGGAGAGTTTATCAGATACATTATAGTCTATATGGAAGACCAAATATATCTGAATTTAATTCCAAAGTAAGCTTTATCAGTTCGGGTTTTGAAAACTTGGTTTTAGCCGGATGATAAATGGTCTTACTTCTTCTAGTTTTACAAATGATTTTATCAGGATTTTATCAAGTTGTTTTGAAAACAATAAAATATCAGTAACTTGACAATAAGTTTATCCAGCTAGAAAGTGGATAGAACAACAGATAAAAAGAGTCTACAAATAATAAACTTAATTAAAATTGGAACGAGGAGGGTGGAAGTAAATACTTTCGGTTTGTGTTGGCCTAAGCAAGCCAACTCCCTACTCACTTATAGTACTTCCTAAAATAACATGTATATATAGTAAACTTAGTTAAGAATTAACCAAATCTACAATTACTAAATAAAGTACAATAAAACTAGTATGCGGATATATTATTTGATTACTATAAGAGACTTTACTTACCTTCCCGACGATATATATAAGAATGAAAGAGAGATAATATAATATGGCAGAGAAGATATCTGGCGGATATTAGCTTTCCTTTTTGAAATATTTCCAGCAGTCTAACTCTAGAAGGTGGCACTCTAGGTACCAAGATTAGATCCAAGACTCTTGCAGAAATAAATGTTATCGAAGGTGCTTCCGAAGAAGGCTTAAAGATTAGAAATGTAAGAAAGAAATAAGGATTTTCAGTGTCAAAACCGTGTCCGTTGTAGTGGGGAAATGGCTGCCTAGAACTCATGGGGGTGTTGGCCTATTTATAGTGCTCGGGGAAGATTGTCGCGCGACATTTTTCCAAAAACGAAAAGTGTTGCGCGACATATACATATGTCATGCGACAAATGGCTGAAGTGATGGTTTTGACAGACTGATGTGTCAGAAGGTGGTTGGTTGGTGTTTGGGGGGATTGTCACGCGACATGACAAGGTTTGTCATGAGACAGATGGATTTGTTGTGCGACAATTGTATTTGCATTGGGTTTGTCGTGCGACAAACCCATCTGGTAGGGTGCTCTAGGGTGCGGGTGAGTTCCGAACTCGATGTGAATTCTATGGGAGTTTCTAATATAGAAAATAGACCTTTAATTAAAGTTAAACAAGTAATAAACTCAATTAAAATAATAAAGAAGTATGCATATAATAAACTCAATTAAAAGAAAAGGTCAAATGATAGTGGAAGTAAATGCTTTCGGTTTATGTTGGCCCAAGCAAGCCAACTCCCTACTCACTTATAATACTTTCAGGAAAATAAACAAGTACGTATTATAATAAACTTTAATTTAATTTAAACAAGTCTAAATAATAAACTTTAATAAAATAAAGACATATATAATAAACTTTAAAACAAGTACGCATATAATAAACTTAATAAGACAAGCGTGCATATAATAATAATAATAATAATAATAATAATAATAATAATAATAATAATAATAATAATAATAATAATAATAATAATTAAATAAAAGAAAGGGTGAAATGATTACCTTCCCGACGATAATACGAGAGAAACGGACAGAACTCCAGCGTTGGTAAAGACTGACACTCCGAGTATAAACTAGACTAACACTCCGAGTATATACTTTATATTAAAAAGATTCTTATTTTCTAAGAACCTAAAAAATAACTATAGCATAATTCTCGACATCTCTAATAAAAGAGTAGGAGAATCTTATACTAATGAGAATTATGGGTTCAATGGCTAAAAAAGCGCTTACATGATCCTTTTCATTTGGCCCCCCTTTAAAACACATGCCTTAGGCCCTTATTTATCCCAAGGCCTCACTTTTCACTCTTATCCAATGTGGGATGAAAAGTGGGCAAAAATAAGGAAAATGCAAAATAAGCCTAAAAAAGGCCAAACTACCAAAATCAATACTTAAGCTTAAAAAATGGAGAATGACTAAATATATATATATATAAGGGTTCTTGTGGGGGTCGCAAATTGGGGTGTCTACAGACCCTCTCGACTCAAGCTCATTGCTTGCAAGGAATTGAGGCGACTGGAAGAGATTTCGATTTGTGGCTCCCACAAGAACCCTAAGAGAGTGTATGTATGCAGAAGTGCTTGTGAGTGCCTCCGAAGAGGGCTTCTGATTGGTTTTGCCTCCGGAGAGGGCTTTTGTTACCTCTTTGCCTCTTTCGAGGGCTTTATTTGCTCCACTTGCCTCAGATGGGAGGACTACCATTGCTCCACTGCCTCTCTGGAAGGGCTTGCTCTTCTCACCTGAGGTGGGAGGACTACCATTGCTCCACTATCTCTCTGGGAGAACTTAATCTTCTCGCCTCAGGTGGGAGGACTACCATTACTCCACTGCCTCTTTAGGAGGACTTGTTCTTTTCGCCTCAGGTGGGAGGACTACCATTGCTCCACTTGCCTCTCTGGCAGACTTGATCTGTAAAAAGAAAGAAAGAACAAAAGCTGCCTCTAGGGAGGGCTTTTTCAGGGTTTTGCCCCTGGCGAGGGCTTGTGCTTTATGATTTGCCTTTAGTGAGGACTTAGTGTTTGTGTAACACCCCGTGTTCATATTAGTGTTAAGTATGTTGTATGAGCTTATTTATGCTCATATGAGTGATCGTTTAGTGATTCGGGTGATCCGAATCGATTTTGGTTTGTAAATCATGAGTTTTGATCCTACGCGATTTCCTTATTTTTAGCCAACTTTGGATTATCGTAACTTTCTCATCTTTTATCCGATTTGGGTGTCGTTTATTCCTACTTCTAGATTTCTTACCATTCTACAATTTTTGTGTTTTGGACGAAGTCCAATTCGCACTCCTCGTTGACCAAAACAGGGCCCGAAGTTGGCCCATCGCTAAATTCTGGTCTTTCGGTAGCGCTTTGGCAGAGCGCTGTCTTCGGTAAATTTCTGGGAACGATTGGTCCATAATTTGGGAAAACTTCCAACTACGAAGTTGTATATCTTTGAAATACCTTTCTGTGGATATAAAGAACGCCTCAATCGGAGTTCCGAGTCAAAAGTTATGGCCAAAACAAAAACAGTGGTCCAGAGCCCAAATTTTATAGCGCGGACCGGTATGGCGTTTTTGGCATACCGGTCCGGCACCAAATTTTTGGGAAATTTGTGCTCCGCGGACCGGTATTCGGTATTTGGCATACCGGTCCGCAAGTTAACTATTCCCACCGACTTAAGCACGTTTTTAAGCCATTTGTACACCTTTTTCACCCCAACTTCGACCCAAACTCTTCCATACTCCTCTAGAGAGTTCTAGAGGACTATAGAGAGAGAAAGAGAAAGATTTATACGCATCTATCCATCCGAATCGAAGATTCAAGCTAGAAATCATCCAAACCACCTTTAAAGGTACTATTCATCATCTCCTACCTTGATTTTCTTCTATAAAAGCTCAAGCATGAGCTTTGGCTACGCGAGCTGGGGTCTATGCATCATTGATTATGGGTTTTTGTTATTCTAAGGGTGTGGTGACGCGAGAGCTCGAGGATTTCACCGAACGGGGCTTCGGTTTACATCATTCTTCGTTCTTTTGGTCTATACATTTAAGGTAGGGGTTATATGTTTTCCAAACTTGATGATATGATTTTATTTATCTAAAGATGAGTGATTTTATACATATATGTTCGATATGAAGCACATACTTCCTTGTTATTGATTATACAAGAATGATTTTATACATACATGTTATTTTGTTGATCATATCATTGGATATGCATAAGTTTTGCATGATTGTGTTATGATTTTGCGATATGAAGTAATATATGCCATCTAAGCTCCATGATTACATGTTATTGATTCATACGGATGTTCTTTGGATGTATATGTGTTGGTTTAATAAGAAAATGATTAGTAAAGGGTTTTGTATACACCAAAGAACATGGACGTGAATTGTTTAGAGTTTATATGGCATATGTGGTTTCTATTGTATCTATGATGCATTAGTTGAGACAAGATATGCCACTTGAACTTGACATCTATGTAACATAGACTTGTAAGTGATGTTCCTTGGACATATACGCTTGGTTGAATCCAAGTGGATTTGTATATAGATTATGTATGCGCTAAGGAACATGGATACATGATGAATGAAGTTTAAATGGCATGGGTTGTTTCTAGTTTACAATTAGGAGCATGGATTGCACGTTATGCATAATTATTGTGTCAACCCGGCATCCGAATGATCTCATGGCAAGCTCGGAGCATTCTTATGGCATATGGTGCGGAAATTGTCTTTTGAGAGAATTATATCTCTTCTCCATCATATGGATGGCTATCTATGCTCTTGTGGCATTCTTAAACAAGTGATTATCTATTTTCGGGAATTCTTCATTCGTTTGTGGATATATTCTCGGTTATGTTATATGGTGGGACGTTGCCCACAATTATCTGTATCTGTTTGGCCTCCGTCGGTGAAGGGGAATGATTATGGTTAGTGCTTGCCGGGACGGGGAAAATAGGCAGGGCCTGGTGCCCTTGGGTTGAAAAGCCCTAAACCTCCGGGGGGGTCCTTTAGTCGTCGACTGTCTAGAGCCCGCGGTGAATAGTCCGAAAATCTAGACAACGGCAAGGCAGTAGTGAGTCATCGACTGTCTAGAGCCCACGGTGAATAGTCCGGAGATCTAAACAATTGTTGAGATAATTGGTATGATAATAAACCGGTGATGTGATATTGCGGACTGTGGTCCAATTATTGATTATCTGTTGGTATTCACCTGAGACGGAGATGCCATATTCTAGTTATATGTGATCCTATGTTATGATCTCGATGGGGGCGGCCGAGCCCATGTCATGATCTTGATACTCACTCTCTTGGGGGCGGTCAGGCCCACTGGCATTAATATTATTATGACTATGATTCGGCAGTTCTCTTGGTGAGATAATGAGACGGTGTCATCATTATCATTATTCTTTTGGGAAGGTGGTTCATATTCTGTTCTGGTGATTCGAAATAACGGTTGACACAAAGGCAGGTAACCTGCATATGCATGACCACGCATCATCATGAATTAGTTATATTTTGTAATATGTTACAAATAACATTTGGATTATACGATGAAAAGGTTTACTTGGTTTACAATAATATGTGAAGGAATGTTTTCAAAACCTTTCCCTACTACTTTCCCCCTACTGAGCTGCGAGCTCACCCCGTGTTTTATTTACAATTACAGGTACACAGGGGGCGAACGATGGTTACGGGACTACGGTTTCGGGATCGAAATAGAAGGCTCTGATATATATT
The DNA here is from genome assembly GCA_021464415.1 of Lonicera japonica. NCBI lineage: Eukaryota > Viridiplantae > Streptophyta > Magnoliopsida > Dipsacales > Caprifoliaceae > Lonicera > Lonicera japonica. The sequence goes on from JAKCWG010000932.1 coordinate 134,690, forward strand.
CATTTTTGTTGTTTATATGTCATCTCGGGAAGCCACGGCTAGCCCGGAATATTATATATTATTTTTGAACTTGCTTAGTTGGTTTTGTGAAACAGTTACATGCACACATGTGTGTTCATATACAGAAATATCATCTTATATCTTGTTTAATGTTGAATGACACATGACATTTATTGTTTGGATTTTCTTTATATATTTACATATATACCCATTTTAGTTAATCTAAAATGGGTTAGTAGCACTCCAAGTCTTAACTATGGGTGTCATCCTGTAGATTAAGACGGGGGTGTTACAGTTTGTTCCTATAAAAAGGACTTATGAGTGATGTTTTGCCTCCGCAGAAGGCTTATGTGAATGGATTGCCTCCGAAAAGGGCTTGTGCCTGTAGAAAGGACTTGTGAGTGATGTTTTGCCTGTAGAGAGGGCTTATGTGAATGGATTGCCTCTAAAGAGGGCTTTTGCCTAAAAAGGGCTTAGTGATTGGATTGTCTCCGCAGATGGCTTATGTGAATGGATTGCCTCCGGAGAGGGCTTGTGCCTGTAGAAAGGACTTGTGAGTGATGTTAGAAAATGGATCACGTGCCACCCATGAGACTTAACTTGCAAGATTGTTAGAAAATGGGAGTGAGTTAAAACTGGGCTCAGTAGAAACTAATTTAAGTTTTATATAAAAATACATATTATAAACCACACATGCATGCCCTTTATACAAAATAAGATTTTTATACTAGTAAAACTTTATAGATGAAAATAATGCAATGTAAAACACACATAGCATGCCGAACCTAATCATTATGATACCATCCTAGTATCTGGAATCTACCCGAACTGACTACATTAGTCCTACCTTTTCGGCCAGCCTATGACTTGTACTCATGGAACTTATGGTTTAGCGAGGATGTTTAATTAATGTGTTTCATGTAATTAAGATTATTAACTTCCTTATGCATTATGGAATCTGACAACTCGCGTTGACCTTAATAGACAAATTGTTCTAGGTTTCCCACTTATCATTTCATCTCATATATTAGTATATTATGGAATATGGTTATTATGTCCTAACTACTGATACATGGCAACAAGACTTCTCATTAATCGGTCATTCATCTATAGCTTAATCAGCAACTTTAGACTACATGATTATATATCCATTTTAATCATTAGTTCTTTTATATTTATTATGAATCCGATCTCTCTAAGAAGAACACGTACCAAGTTTAGTCTCACAATTCCAACAATAATAAGAAGAACAATCATAACAATAACAACAACCATAATAAGAATAAACACGTAAAGGTCAATATGTTAGCCTCTAGTATAGTGCCTCAGCTTCACCCCATGGTCGACTAGGCTTAAAACATCAGTTCCCGAATGACATCAAACTTTAAACTACTCATGTCTCTTCCAAGTGAGTGAACTGCCTAAGGACTTTGTCGTAACTTGTGATTTATTTGGATTTATACCTATACAAGACATTTTTCCAAGTACTACCCTTCCAATAGTTAACAAGAAGGACATTCATATATATAAGCAGAATCCTCCAAGGATGGAACTATTCTAGGAGATTTTAATTCCACCTTATAAGGTGAGTACCTAATCGTCCCAAACACTCAGTCCATCTGTAGAGCCACATGAAACTACTCTGCTACTAGGGAAGCTCCTAAGCATAGGATACACAATCTAATAATTAAGAGAAAAAAATACATTGAATGAGCTACTCCTATGTTTTTAGTGGACTTTTAGCCACCTGGTGGTAGGCACCTTGAGTACTTTTCGTGCACGATTTAATGCCTTTCACCCAGGAGGCTCGTGTCCTATATTACCAATCCAACCCACACTATCCATGACAAGTGTGTAAAACCAACCCATATTTGTATTGCAACATCAACAATATATATATATGTATATTCATCCATACCACAATCAACCCACTCACAACCATAACAAACATATGGATAATAATGATAAGTAGTTTTAAGTCCAAGCACAAATGTATATATAGTTTTCGCATAATCAAATGCCAAATTATTTATTAAACACATGGTGTTATAACTTTAAGTATATATATGTGTGGTTTAACCAAGGCTCTAGATTCTTCATGGTTCTTAACTCGTCCAATCTAAATGGCTAACCGTGCTGCCGTTTTGTTATACAATCATACCTTGTGATATAACTATTCATTTATAATCAATTCTTGCCAAGGGTGTATCTCAAGTGATCATTTAGTGCCCAATAAGTCACATATGTAATATGAGGGACGTACATCGCATACTATAGTCTTTTTTTTTTCCAAATTCCACCTAACCGGATATTATAAGTTTACATTCCCAACCAAGGCTATTCCTCATTACACCCTAACAAGTTCATCAATATGTGTTCCTATAATGTTTTAGAGTAAGATCTCCATCAATAGTTTCCACAATGGAGCGATGTTCCATTATACTCCAATATATCGTATATGTCTCCAAAGCAAAGTCCAATTTCTTAGTTTATACGCTTAGTATAAAGTGGATCCCTAATTTTGTGTAGAGTACTCTCTAATGCAACATATAATGGTATAAAATTGAGTTATGTACTAATGTTCTCACTTCTATAAAGCTTGATTAACAAGATTTGAGCAATTGGATGAGATGATGGTGGATGGACTAAAATGATTCCTACAATAGCTCCAATCCCTAAGGTAGAAGATGTCTTATGTGTATACATCACTGTTGGTGGTCAAAGCCTAATAAGTGAAGGAAAGGCCGCCTCATTTTTTTTCTTTTTTTAAACTCAATAGCTCAATAATATGCAAGTGTGTGTCCCATAATGAGACAAGTACGCTCGGATGAAGTACAAGTTTTATTGAAAATACCCATCTCATAGAATTGGGAATGCCAAACTGTGAGAATCCGCAAATGCGACCCCCGGGTCTCGTCCCCGTTCGTTGGGTGTCTAAAACATCAGAACGGATTCCGTCGTTCCATTTGTTGGAGTATCTTTGTCGATGGTTCATATCGGGTGTCCCTATGTCTATTCTAAATGCAAAGGAGTTCGTTCAGAGTCGCCAGTACGTTTTACGAGAAAACGGACAAAAAGGGGTCATGTAAGAGGAAAGGCTACATATAAGCCTTTCTTTACACGTTTGTCTACGAAACCAGGATTCTAGCAGGTTCGGGAACTATATTACGGTTTGGGAAGGTGTTAAGCACTCATTCCGCCCTTTCGGTCTCTAGTGGTCTTATATGTTTATTTTATGTTGAAAAACTTTGATGCTTTTACTGACAGTCTACTACTTTTTAAATGAAAACCCTAATTTCTGGGGGAAAACGGGAAAGGGGTAGAAACCTTTGTGTTCCAAGATCTGACGTTTTCATTATTTGAAAGATGTAAATACAAATGACAAAACCTTTTATTTTGAAGGAGTATCCCGTATTATTTCCTCAGATAATCATGGTTTTCTCGTGTTGTAATTACTTTTGTAAAAGTTCGGATTTTGTATTGGAACTAATTTAATGTAGAATCAGAACTCTTGAGGAGAGTTATCAGACACGTCGCAGTTTATAGAGAAGACAGGATATGTTGATTTTAATTCCTAGATAAGTCTTATCAGTCCGGGTTTTGAAAACAACATTTTATCCGGATGATAATCCACTTACTCTTCTGGTTTTGCAAATGGTTTTATCAGGGTCTTTTGTTTTGAAGACGATAGACTATTTATAACTTGGCAATAAGTTTATTCAAATAAAACGTGGATAAAACGACAGAAATAAAACAAGTACACAGATGAACCTGATTTTCCAGTGCGTTAGGAATCTAGCACAACCATGTTTCCACTTCGCTTACTAGGACGGGGATCGACCTGACGGGAATAATAATAAGAAAGAAAATATAATACGGCAGAGAGATCTCCGGCGATAATAATCTTCTCCTTCTTCAGATATTTCTGAGAATTCGATTCCCGAGACTGGACACGTCGAGTGTTGAGAATAGATTCGATAATTCTTCGGAAATAAGACGATACTCGAGAATGCTTGTTACTGTTTTCTGCTCTGCTATGGCGATTTTTCTTGCTGTTTTCAGTTATGATGTTGGTGTCTAGAACCCATGGGGGTGCTGGCCTATTTATAGTGACGAAAAGGTGTATGTCGCGCGACATTTTGGTGTATGTTGCGTGACATTCTACTTTAATGATGATTCTGACTCACTGATGAGTCAGAAAGTGGAGTGGTGGGGTGATTGTCGCGCGACATGTCCCTGTAAAGTGGGATTGTCGTGCGACATAGCGACAATCTTGACTGTTGTGCGACAATCTTGAATGTCGTGCGACATTTCACTTAAAAACAGGTTTGTTTGGCCAACAAACGCTTCCAGGGCAATCTCGGGAGTTCGGGTGGATCCCGGACTCCAGAAACAGCAGTTCTCGAAGGTCGTTAGGGTTTTTGCGGGGGTCACGGATCGGGGTGTCTACACAAACACACCCTTATAATAAATTATATGTTCTTGGGATATATCATGTATGGTTAAATGCACTACATTTTGTGCCCTCCCCCCCCCCCCCCCCCTTTTTTTTTTGGGGGGGGGGGGTGGGCGAGTAATATTTACACCTCCCCCTTCTTGTCACAAACACCACCATCTATAATTTGATAAAAAATACATTTCAACACCCCACTTTTTTGTGTAACAAACACCCTCTCATTTAACCATCACTTAACTTATTTACCCAATGGTTAAAACATTAACCTATCTATTTATTCATTTTTAATAAACTAATCTAACATCAACCCAAATAATTAAACCTATATCTCCCACTTTTTTCCCCATTCACAATCACATTCCATTGCTTCCAGAAAAACGATAGAGATAGAAGAGACTCACTTCTTTATCATTTGGGCTCTCAAAGTCAAGAAAAATCACAACTAAATCAAAGCACAAACATTATTGATGGGAAGTTTGAAGCTTGGATTAGGATAAATAAGAAGCATTGTTCATGAGATAGCAGAGAAAGAAGAAGTTCAAGAAAAAGTTGGTGGTAAAATGCCGCTCCAAAATGAAGCCAAAGATGTATTATAATTGTTATTATTGGTGTATTAATGTGTATATTAACTTTCATACACCATTCTACAACATTCAAATTGAAACAAAGATGTAATCCCTAAAACATAGTATAAAACGAGTTCTGTCCAAGCTTGACTTACTTTATATAAGGAGAGTAATTTAGTTACAACTCTCCTCAAATAAGGCGAGTGTGTACAGACACACTCACCCCATGTGAGACGATTGTGTGTTATTAGGCTAGTCACTTACAACACATTCACCTGATGTGGGGTGAATATGTGTGAATCCACTCACCTATCATTAGGTAAGTCTAATTTAGAAATACTCCAGTACACTTCGCACTCCACTGCTTTATATTAGGCAAGTCACTTACAACATATTCACCTGATGTGAGTTGAGTGTGTTTGAATCTACTCACGTGTCATTAGGTGAGAGACGTAAATTGATTAGCCCAAGGATAGCATTGGAGCTGGATCACGGAGTGAAGGCTATGCAGACCCCATCCGGGTTTCAAGTGGTCTAATCACCCGAGGTAGAGCTAAGAAGATCAAGGAAGCACTTATGGCCATGGTTCAAGTGATGATGAACAAAGCTGAAGCATGGAGGAGCATTGAGGGAGCCCAGGCCCGAGAATGGAATACACTGCTTGTTCAAATAGCAGCCCAAGAGATTAAAATGTGTATTTGATAAATGGGCTGGGCTAGGCTTTATTTACTTTAAGTTTAATTTATGTTTTAGCTTTGTTTGGGCCCAATTATGTGGAAAACCCATTAAATTTCATTTTTTGTTTATTTTCCTAGACCTAGTAGGTTTTATTACTCCTATTTCTCTTTTGTTTGAGCAGCCTTTTGATAAATACAAATTTAGAGTGTTTTCAGCTCTTTTGTTCTAAGAACATATCGAACAACTGAAATAAAATTCTTGTTGTTTGTCGATTTAGCAATCAATTAACCCGTCGATTTAGCAATCAATTAACCCATCGATTGATTGTTTGTCTTCGACTATACCAAGGTTTGTTCTCGTTTACAGGATTGGGTCAAGGTTCCACCTTTCATCAACTTCGCATGATTCCATGGTTCTTGCGTCTTCGACGTTTAGGGTTGCGGATCCATCTTAATTAGATAGAAATACGATCATAGTTCATATCATAAATGACTTCTTTCTTTTTTAATGTTAAGTAGTTTTATTTTTAATTAATGTTTGTATTAACTTTTAATTAGGTGAAGGGTGTTAGTGACTAAAAATTGACATGAGGGGGGTTTTTGTGACGAAGGTGGTGTTAGTGACAAAATTAAAGAGTGTAAATAATAGCCCCCCTTTTTTTGGCTGTGGCTCCGCCACTGGGAGTGCACCTTGATTGGGAATTGGAGAAAATCAAAGAAATTTGACTAGATACTATTATTATTATTATTTTTGAATGTACTGCAAAATCAAAATAGAAAATTCAAAATCATGAAGAAGAAGAATAGTAATAGTGTTGAACGCAATTTGTTTGATATTATAAATTAAATATCGAGAAATAAAGTACTGTAAAATCAGTAAACAAAAACAAGAGATTTTTTTTTACTAATTGTCAATTAATTTTGAGTTTGGATCCCCAAATCTCCAATACTATTATTCATTCATTCTTGTAAAACTACCTTAACATTTGAGAAGTATTTATTTAATTATTTTCAGGATCCAATAATTTGGTGCCACTTCAAGGGGCGTACCCAGCCCCACTAAAATTTTAGAAAATAATATTATGTACGTTGTGAAAAAAACTAATAATATATTTCTCCAGTATGAAGCCCCTTTGGTAGTATTTGTTAATTATGAGTTCTGGTTAGTTATTTATCTATAAGAATCATAAACTAGTTTTTCCAATTATTGGTCTTTTTGAAAAAAAAAAAGTTGATAATGTTTATTGGAACCCAAAATCTTTAGAAAATAACAGGTTTTGACTATATATTGAGCCAATTGTTTGGAGGTGTCTCTTATCCTTTTTATTGTTGCTCGTGTGCTGTATTCTAGGATGGGTAGTGTTGTGTTGTTGTTGCCTTCTGGAAATGATTTGTTGTTTGATTTTATAAAATTATTTCAAAGAAATAAATAAATAAATTTATAATATGTTTTTTGCCGCACAACATTTTTATTTTGGTATCTTTGTGAGTTTTTTTTTTTTTTTTTTTTTTAATGAAATTTGAATCATATTATTAGATCAAAATAACCAAACTATATTGAGCATCAACCCCATATACACAAAAGGAAACAAAGCAAAAAAAATAAAATAAAGAACCTTATACAAGCAGAACATGATCATATATATAACTCCTATTGTTTACATATAGCCTAACTCATATAGTGCCTGCTAGTTCTCCAGTTCCATGAACCATCTTTAATACATTTATTCACCCTCTCAAGCACATACTCCCATTTGTGTCTAGCATTCCTAAAGATTTGACAATTCTGTTCCAACCAGGTTCTTGATTCGACTGACAAAGTCATTTCTTGAATTCTCCCTTTATAGCTAACTGCACTTCTTCCTCCTAATTTTTGCTAAACCTGTTACCGCATTTGCACTTCTTCCTCCTAATTGCTGCCAAACCTGTTACCCCCATTTCTATATGTATTGTACAATCTCACACACATGCTTAGTAAAATCACACTAGAAAAACAAATGATCTAGGCTTTCACTGGCTTCCCCACATAGTACACAAGTATCATATTAATGCACCCTCAATGTTTTAATTTGTCCCTGTTAAGCATCCTCCTTTTGCAGGCCATCCATAGAATGAACACAAGCTTGGGCACATGGCCTTTAAACTAGACAATTTTCTTGAAGAGCCTCTCTAGCCGAAGCACAAGTATAATCCCTTTATAATCCCTTGAAGTATGAACAATCCACTTGACAAAATCATCATTAATACCGTCAATGGCAAGGAGATCACCACAAACCAATTGGAGATCGCCAAAAAAAGGGGCTAGAAAATTCCATCTCCCATTCCTAATAAAATTGTCAAGCTTACTTTGAACATAACTGGCAGTATTGTAAACAATCCTGATCCCAAATCTATTAATTAACGGGCCTAATTTGTGCCAGTTATCAAGCCACACAAATATAGACCTACCAGTGCCCACATTGTACTTAATGAAAGGTTGCACCACCTCTCACAGCTTCTGAATTTTCCTCCATGTCCACGAGGCATCATGCCCACAATTATATGTCCATAAGCAAGAATCTTTGATAATATACGTATGACGCCACTTAACCCATATTGTATATTTTTTTCTTGCCAAATCCCATAAATGCTTAGCTATCAAAACCTTATTAGTGATAAAAATGTTTCGGATACCAAGGCCACCTTCCTGTTTTGGGAGATAGATATCATTCCAAGCCATTTTAGATGTAGCCTTACCTATATTAGTCCCTCCCTACAAAAACTTTCTCATAATAGCATCAACTTTTAGATGTAGCCTTACCTATGTTTGCTCCTCACAATCATTATGTCTCAATCTAGATGATAACAAAGGTACTCCAAGATATTTCACAGGTATCTCCCTTACCCCCATATTGAGTATAGCAGTAATAGCCTTTTTAATGGCATCGGGAATCCCACTAAAGAATAAATACTTTTTCAAGGATTAAGTAATAATCTAGCACCAAAAATATGAAATAGTATCAGCACCGAAAATATGAATAGATCATTAAAAAAATAGACACGAGATACTTGTAATGATTCACATTTAGGATGATAAGTAACCCCCCTCCTCGAATCCTCTTCTGAAATTAAGTTAAAAAAGCCTCCATAATGAACAAGAACAAATAAGGAGACATCGAATCTCCTTGTCTCAAGGCTCTACTACCGTTAAAATTGCCTTCCAGAAACCCATTCATGCTTATAGAAAAGTAAATAGAAGTAACACATTCACAATCCAATTTCTCATAATATTGGGGAATTCGATAGCCCTCAAAACTTCATCAAGAAAACTTCATTTCATAGTATCATAAGCCTTTTGAACATCAATTTTGAGGGCACGCCTTGTTGTCGCACTTTATCTATGATAATTCATGACAATTTCTTGCATAAAAATGATATTGTCCACAATGTCACGCCCTTCTACAAAAGAAGATTACTGAGTCCCAATCAAATCAGGCATTATCTTAGTCAATCTATGCATAATCACCATAAAAATGCATTTATAAACAACAATGTAGCAAGCTATAGGCCTGAAGTATTTTATAATGTTTTGCACAGGGATTTTAGGGATAAGCGTAAGAGCAGTGCTATTCCAAGCTTTTAGCATTTTACCGTTAGTAAAAAATTCTTGGACAGCTTTAGTGATATCAGAACCAACCATTTCCCAATTTTTCTTGCAAAAATTAGCAGTATAACCATCGGGTCCAGGACCTTTATTACTAGCAGTGGAGTACATAGCCTTCTTAACTTCCTCTTGAGTAACTGGAATCTTTAAAAGTATCCTCTTTTCATCAGTCAGTTTCCTAATAATGATCGCAGCAGGTCTATTAGCATAATCATCAACATCATGAGTCCCTCCTTAAAAAGGAAATCAAATGCTTGATGGCTTCTTTATGCACTTACTCTTCTCTTTCCACTATAATGCCCTCGTTATCTATAATAGACATAACTTTATTTGCAGCTTTGTGACCATTAACTTTCTTTTAAAAGTAACTAGTACTCTTAACACCATTAGCCAGTCATTTAACCTTGGATTTCTGTCTATAAAAGGCTACATCTACCGTCCTAAGCTCCAGATATCTAATTTTACAATCCACACTCCCCGTTTCCTAATCGGAGTAGTGACCCTACCCTGTTGAATTTTTTTCTGAATAGCCTCAAATTCTTGTTTAGCGAATAAAACCATTTCAGAGATGGTACTATAGTGTTTTTGGTTAAATTTCTTTAGACCAGGCATCATTCTCTTCAATTTACTATAAACACAATACATCTTTGTCCCCACAACTGGAACCTGGCAAGATTCTTTCACAACCTGAAAGAAACAATTATTACACATCCAACAGTCAAAGAACTTAAAAGATTTACACCCCTGCCTTCTATTCCAGGTGTAGTAACCAAAATGGGACATTGGTCTGATAACTTTGCACTAACAATTTCTGCTTTAGAATTAGGGAATTGAACACTCCAATTATCATTGTGCAGTCCTCTATTAATTTTACTAAATATAGATGCCTCTCCATCACATTTGTTGTCCCACGTATAAGATAGTCCCTTTCTAGCCATATTTTGTACCTGAATATCATTAATGCATTGATTGAACTCATTTGTACCTAGTCTATCCACCACGTTACCTCATAGTTTTTTACTATGTCATCTAACTATATAAAAATCTCCAAACATAACCCAAGGCTGATTTCCCATATAACTAACACATATACGCAGGTCATTCCAAAGTCCCACTCTATTCACTCTATCATTGGAGCTATACACCCCAATAAGAAAAAATAGCAACCAGTTTTTTTTATTACCACCTGACACAATAGATTGCCCATCAATTTTATTAAATTTGACCTTAAAAGCATTATTGTTCAAAGTTATCCACACACGACCCACATCATTAGTAGTGGTGTTGTGGATTACTTCCCAGTATGGCAGACATACACTTTTGATTATATCAAGATTAATATACATATCTTTAGTCTCTACTATACACAAGAGCACTAAGTTGTATTCATGAATAAGCCTTTTAACCTCATTATGCTTGTATTCCCCATTTAACCCTCTAATATTCCATGAAGCAAACTTCATCATTTAAAGCTTTTAGTGGATTTCTTACCTCCATCCCCAATAAGGCTGCTTATCTTTCCTTTTTTTTTCTTCTTCTTTTTCTTCATCTTCTTCTTATTCACATCTTTCTTATTGCCTCCCCTATTGTTAGAGACATCATTTCCTGCCCCAGCAGTTTTTGTTATTTGCAAAGGGCTCTTATTTATACTACAAATATTTCCCCTTTCAAGTTCCTCAATATCTCCATTCTCCTCCATTTGTAAGATTTGAAAGTCATTTTGTTGTCTAATTCCCCTTTTGTACTGAATCAATGCCCATAGCCAATTGTTTATTCTCCCCCAGCCCCCTATCACTAGTACTAGCTTTATTATTCTCAATTACCTCGTCAACCTCCTTCCCACTTCCCATTTGTTGTTCATTATTTGTACTATCATCAATAATCACTTGCTTTTGCTTATTTTCCTTTACCATCCATTGTTCCTTTGGTAATTGTTGCTTCCTATTACATTTAGCCTCAATATGCCAAAAACCCCACAATTGATACCCACATATACACTAGCAAACATAATACGCTATTTCTCCACTATCATTTTATCAGTAAAGAGAGGCTTCCCAATCACACTGGCTCGTTTACTAAGCACATAAGAGGACCATAGATGTAATTTAGGATTTGGAAATCGAACCCATATAGGATTTGTTCATTATTTAAGCCCCATGATTTATAAACAATTGTTTCTTAGAGTTATTATTATTTTAGGATTGTTTTGGGCATATTTTAGAGTGTTTATTAATTTCCTTATTGAATTAAGATTATTCTAGATGTTATTTTCTTTTTCTAAATTGGAATAGTTTTCGTGTTGTTTTAGGAAACTAATTAGTTTCTTTATCTCCTATTTAAAGGAGTTCTTTTCATTGGAATAAAATTGAAGCTATCATTAATCAAATTGAGTGTTTTACACCTTGAGTTCTTGCTAGAACTTGTTGAATTGTTTGAATTGATCATTCAATCAATTCTCCACTAATTGATTGTGGTGTCTTCAACTTATACTGAGGTTCAATTCTTGTATTGAAGGGTTGGGTTTAGGTTCCACGTTCCATCTCTTCAATGAAATTCCAAGGTTCTTGCACTTTCTTAGTTCAAGGGTTGAGGATCCATTAAATTGGCTAGAAAAACGATCCGAGATTGCATCACTAAGAAGATATTCAAAACTCTTATATACAAAAGCGATTGTATTCTAGTTTAATCGTGATGTTTTAGGTGAGTTTCATCATTCATGCAATAGGGGGAGAAATATATAAATAATGAACTGTGCTTATTTAACACCCACTTACAGATTTTAAAGTAAGGTCACGTGTTTTTTTAGATTAATAAATAATTTTTGACTTTCACTTGACTTATATTTGAAAGTTTTAAAGAAAGAACTTTTAGTTAAAATAAATCATCAAACGCATTAGAAGGGGCCATAATGTAAAATCAAAGCAATAACTTATAAAATATCATATATATCATATACATACATTTGAACTAAAGTTCAAACGGCAAAAGATGTGGTTATTCACATAGTGTGTCCATGTTTAAGCCTCTTCCCACCCCTTCCCTTTTCTTGAACCACGTGCATGTATCTTACTGCTTTTTATCCCCAAAAAAAATTACTATTTATATACAAGTGATGTAAAAAAATTTGGAGGCACGTCCCCTCCTCACCCCCACCCCCACAATTATCATATAATTTCGGATATAGCAACATGGCAGTACCAAGGGAGGATCCAACGAGTCCCACTGCCCACCACTTTGAAATGCATACAAGGCTAGCTGTAAGACCTCTTAAGGCTTATCCCAGTCCAAAACCGGTGCCTCATATCTAGAGTCTATTATGATGGATCCGAGAGATTCGAGGGGAAAAGGACTCAAACATTGCTCTTTCGACTATGTGAATTCACAACATTTAAACTATTTGGGAAGAGGTCCAAATTTAAAAAGTAAATTTAATAGATAAAATTGGACAAGAAATCAATAAAGTCTCTCCTCCTCCTCCTCCTCCTCATCTATCTCCCCCTTCCAACCAATTACAGCTAGGGTGTTCAAAATTTCCTAATTTTTAAAGTTTTTGAAATTCTATCCATTTTTTTTTCAAACTTGTAACACAATATAATATTTTCAATTTTTTAAAGAAAATTGGGACGTAATTGGAAACTATATTCAAATTTCTGAAATTCTGAAAATATATTTTTAAGCATATAATATTTGTGTTATTTGCAAATTTAATGACGATATTAATATAATATTTTTAATTTTGTATTTATATCTTTATAGTATACTTCTCGTTCATCTCAAGTTAGTAACATTTGAAGTTTTGGTACTTTTTAATAAAAAAAAACCTTAATTTAATTACTAGTCCATTATTTTAAACTCGTCTATCAATTCATTGAACTTCTTGTTCTTTTTTTTAAAAAAAAAGAAGTATTAAAAATCGATTTTAATAGAATTAAAAACTCTAGCTTCTAATTAAACTTTCCCATTTTATTGAAGATCGAATTAATAAAAAAAAATTATAAATTTTTATACTTATATTACTTGAAATTTAACAAATATGCCAAAAGATGGAGTAGTTTGGTTTTACTAAGTGCATAAAGAAACTATAATACAATTAATTTCCATCATTTATGATATACTAATTTACAAGAAAATATAGTATAATTCTTATTCTCTCTCTCTCTCTCTCTCTCTCTCTCTTAAGGATATACACACATTCAATTTATATACCCTAAATAAATACCGTTATTCATTTTAAAGGGGCCAAGTCTCAACCAAAGAAAATCTTTGGAATCAAAGATCGAATTAATCAAAAAAATATTATAAATTTTTATACTTATATTACTTGAAATTTAACAAATATGCCAAAAGATGGAGCAGTTTGGTTTTACTAAGTGCATAAAGAAAATAATACAATTAATTTCCATCATTTATGATATACTAATTTACAAGAAAATATAGTATAATTCTTATTCTCTCTCTCTCTCTCTCTCTCTCTCTCTTAAGGATATACACACATTCAATTTATATATCCTAAATAAATACCGTTATTCATTTTAAAGGGACCAAGTCTCAACCAAAGAAAATCTTTGGAATCAAAAGAAGCAAAAGCATACACAAAGCAAAACAAGTAGAGTTTGCATCTTAATAGATGCAAAAACAACATTAACAAAGTGGTCAATCAACAATTTAACTGATTTACTAGCAGCAAAAAGTAAACTCAAATTACTAGGGAATATATACATTCATTACCAGCTTCCATCCCCTTAAGTCTACAATAATAACTTAAAAAGGGGCCTTCCTTTAATTTTGTAGTGTATCCTTCTCCGATTGAGATCGACCTTACTACCTCTCAATGCCTTAAAGTAAACCTTTCCAAGTTTGTCTTAGGTCAATGGACTGACAGTAATTTGTTCTTCATAAACATGAAATAGCGCATAATAAATGCACCACCTCTGCTTCTTCGAAAGAGGACACAAAAAATATTCAAGGCTCTCCATGCATGCGTCAAAGACAAAAAGCATAATCTTTATCAACAAACTCCAAGTATCGAGTTCAATAGATCTAACCACTTTGAGAACTACAAAAACCAAATACCAAATGAATAGAGAGAAAATGTGCATACAATATCAAAAAATGGCCTTATTTCTCAATCTAACTCACAATAGGCTTTTATTTTATTTAAATAGCATAATCCTCCCTAAAATAATAATTATTAGGCTCTAATTGACAAATACTCGATAGGCCAAAATAAATTAACTGGATTTTTTTATTTTTCTTATGCATCGAGAAGAGAGGGATATAAATTAATTGGACCTTTTTATTTCTTCTTTTGATTTTATTTCTTTTATTGAGGAACTCGCTTCAACCTGTCTTGTGGATCTTCATGCCAAAAGGGGGGGGGGGGGGGGGGGGGGGGAAGGATAGTGAGTTTCATGCAACATAGGTTTTTTTTTTGCTTCCAGAAAATAGGAGAAAAATAAAAAAAAAAATAATTGGAATAATATACAGTTTTCAAGAAAAAGAAGATTTTGTATGAAATAGACATACCTTGCACTTAGGTATGCTAGGGTACTATTTAGATCACCCTTCCAAATTGATTGGTCATTGAAAACTTCAGCACTATCAATGGATACTCGCTCAAGCTTTGGCATTATCAATTGTCCAGAACAAAAAGTCTTCATATTGGGGCATTCTTCAATCGTTACATCTTCCAACAGAGGGAGTTCAAAGTCATGTTTCCTAATACAAAACATTCTAAGATTTTCAAGCTTTGCAAGATTTAGAACGCGCAACAGAGGGAAGACTAGTTTATCCATCATTTTCTTCTCAGAAATATCTTCATCTTCTTCTTTTTCCTCCTCTTCCGTTAGAATAACTTGTTCTATCATCCGACAATTGTTGAGTTCCAGGTGTTGTAGATTTACAACCATTTTAGCCGCTACAGGTGAGAGTAAATATCTCAATTTGGGGCAACCCTGTACTTCCAATTTACGGAGGTTATGGAACCCTTGAATTTGTCTAGGAACCATCCTCCAGATATGCGTTAACTTATCCATGTAAGATAGCTTCATTGATTCTAATTGACCAAGCACAACTGCTGCAAGTTCTTCTCTCCCATTTTTTAGCCTCTCGAAATCAAAAATTGATTCCATATCATTACATCTATACAGAGTTAGGTCTTTTAGATTGTATAAGGATTCGTCTTGCATTTCGTCTACCTCAAGCAGTACATGTTTCTCCATCTCCCGAAGAATTGGCTTCTCTGAGTTACGCAATAATACCTACAAAATCATTGTAATTCCAAGGGATACTTTAGATGTACAAAAGTTGAAAAAAAAAACTGCAATGATTTTAACTTTTTAATTTGTATGCGGGGAATCAATTATCGAAGTTAGCATGGATGAAATGGAATGAAGCATTGTACTTTTATTGACAGTCGTTGGTTCAATCAATTATACCACATTGGAGAATTGTAGAACTCAACATGGGGTTTATAACATGGGGAGTGTCGCTACACAATAACGAGGCTTTTTCGAAAAAAACCAATACCTGTGGGTTTACCAATTGATTCTTGGGTTTGAATTCTCCGAATCTAATATTGTGTCAAATTGAGCTATTCCATCAAACGTGTAATTCCATGCAGCCATAATGTTGAAAAAGTTCCTTAATCAGAAGTACGGAATTTTCCAATTTCTTAAAATTTTGATGTAAGTTCAATATTAATTGAAAAAAATAGCTGATAAATTGTGATTTTTTTTAATGAACCATATTGCAATAATACACCACCACAAAAACAACATATGCAACATGCTACTATTATTATTTGAAGTTTAACTATACAACAAAATACTAGATACAAGTTAGTATTCTTCCATGCATTATTATTAAAGATATGAGTTTAACCAATGTACTAAATCTCATATAAAAAAAAAGGTTGAATAATTGTAAGTTGAAATTAATGTTTTTTATATTAGAAAGTACTAAAAGTTCAAGCGTTACCTTAAGTTGAGATGGATTAAAAGAATACTTAAAAGATATAAATACAAAACTACAAACATTATATAAATATATCATCAATAAATTCAAAAATAATATAAATATTATACACCAAATAATGTATTTTCAAAAATTTGAATATATTTTCTAGTTCCATTCCAATTTTCTTCAACAAAGTCAGAAACCGAAAAATTTAAAAATCATAAATGCTATATCCTATACCAAATTCAGAAAAAAAAAATGGACTGGATTTTAGAATTAATGTTCAGAAAGTTTGAACACCCCTAGTTGGGGTGCATGTACTAGGGGTGTTCAAACTAGTTGATTATTTGTAACTAATTATTTGTTGCTTATTAATAATTCAGTGTAACCGAACGGATTCATAACAATCAGATTCTTCGTTGCTCTTCTAGTTGTGTTAAAAAAAAATTAAGTAATTTAGTGTTGAGTAATTTTATTGGAGTTGCTGAATTTTTTATTTAAATATTTATTAATGAGTAAGAAGAAATTGAGACGCATCTTAAATAAATGAGGAAGTATATTAGGAATTGAAACAATCTGAAAATAAAAATGCATTATACTTAAATATTATCCAATAAACCAAATTTCTTTCCTAACAAACAAATATATATATATTAGATGAAATAAAAAATAATTATCCACCTCTGATATTGATTATCCTTATCGAATACTATAATTATCCATATTTATATCCGTTTCCTCGAATATCAGAAAACACTATCCAACTCATCTTTTGCGGATATCCAGTCAAATAAATAATATTCACAAAATTTGAATTCGAATACACAAAGGATTCACATTTTTGGACTTGCATTTACACCTTTAAGTGTTACGATACCTTCTTCTTCTTGTTTTAATCTTATATATATATATATATATTAGAATTGATACTCCTAAATAACAAACAAATCTGATCATAAATTATATATAATATATATATATATATATATGTATATCAGCATCGTAATTTGAAAAACCTTTTCTATGTTATTTTTTAAAATTTCTTCTTATCATGTATGTCTAAATAATTCTATGGAGATAAATATCTTACATAAAAAATGACATATCACATGTGGCCCCAATGTATTAATTAAAAGAGTTATATCACAATTCATTATAACTAATAAACAATTGACAAATTCAGAAGTCAAATTTTTATATAAAATTCAGTTAAACAAATTTTGTTTTCAAATATATTTGATTGGAAGTAATAAGATCAAGATGCGGAATCCAATTAAAAGGAAAATTTTAATAAAATCCAAATTATAAAATAACTAAATTTTATATAATTATCTAACTTAATATATATAATTATATATATCTGAATATCATAATATAATCTATTTTTTTCTTCTTATATAGTTAACCAACAGATTAAAAATATGTTACTATTTTTTAAATATTATAATATAAGATTGTTTAACTATTAAATGTTTTGGTGACTGTGTACTCCTTAAATCTTATAAAACAACATGGAGCATGGGCCAAGCTAAAAGTGCTAAAGTTTATAATGTTGCTTAATTCATAATTAAGGAGCTCTAAAATTGTTGACAAAAGATTAATGAAAAAAAAAAGGAGGATATAAAATCTAATCATTATAGAGATCGAGGGATATAAAATCTAATCATTATAGAGATCGAGCTAAAATTAAAGGCAATTTAAATCGTTACCAACTAAAGTAAATAGATTAAATTAAGAAACATTACATACCTGTGGGTTGAATAAATGTTGTGTGGCGTGAACGTCATCAATATTTTCTGAGCCAAAATTATCTTCTTTTTCACTAGTACTGTGCATGAAGAAACTTCTAAACTTGGGCAAATTTACTAGCTCCAAGTAATTCAGTTTGGGGAGGAGCACAATCTTGTCTCGAGTTTCTTTACTTTCTTCATGTCGTCCTTCAGCCAAAACAATTCCCTCAAACTCCTCGCAGTTGAATATCCTTAGTTTTTGGAGTTGCACAAGGCCTTTAACCACCGATTTCTTAAACAGACATTTCATTGCTTGACAGTAGAACACATCAAGAAGTCTAAGGTTGACGAGGGGAGAAGGTGGTTGAATGGGATCCCCAAGACGACCAGATTTTATTTCTGCATCATCATCATCATCCATATAAACATTCTTCAACTCCCTCACTTCTTTTAATTCAAGTATTTTGGTTCTCCTAAATAATGCATTAATGTTGTTCTCTAGAAGCACAGTCCTGTCAACATCAAATAACGACAAACTGCTTTCCAGCAACTTATAGTTAGGTACATAGAAATCAATAAAATTCAACATTGAAAAGTCAAATTCTATAAGATTCGAAAATTGAAAATCTTTTAGCATCGACAGAACCTTGTTGCCCGAGGGTATCTTAATTTCCAATCTTTTCAAACAAGACAATGAGTTTAGTTCCGTAACAATGGCACGGGTTTCTTGGTCGTCATTGTTGAAAAATTGAGCTCCCATGTACAATTCTTGTAGCTTCCTCAAGCATGACAAGACACCAGAAGGTATTATAGTATTATGGGCCGTACACCTCAAATTTAGTAACTTAAGATTACTGAGCTCCCCTGCTTCACTAGGTAAAACAACTTTCTTGGAATTAAAAAAGCTTAAAATTTCCAATTTCTGAAGGCCGCCAATGAAAGATAAGTCGCCAAGAAACCTGCAATTTTCTAGACACAATGTTCTAAGGTTCAACAAGAACCTGGACGCTATTGGCTCAGATATAATGCGTTCAAACGAAAATGTAATGACTCTAAGTTCTTTCACCCCTTCAAAAACATCTCCTGGTATTTCTAGTATGTTCCTTGCTGCTCCTCCCACAAATCGTAAAAGCTTAAGATTTGGACAATCTAAACCAGCTAGAAATTCATGCATTTTATTTGAATAAATTGAGATGGCAGCTGTGTGAGGTGAGCGCTTATCCTTTTCCGGCCACTCTTCCAAGCTAGTATCATGTTGTACCATATATCCATGCTCCTCTTTTGATGCAATTAATAGGCACACGTCACGTATAACATCGTGCATTTTCACAAATGCACTCTCATCCTCACCCAACAATAAATAACTACTTCTCAGTTCATCAACCAGTGTCTCTACCCTGTTTCTTGTCTCTGCCAATGCATCAAGATCTTCAAACAACTCAAGGCCAACGCCATACCTAACCAACAGTTCGATCGGAATCTCTTCATCCTCTTGAAACAGACAACAAAGAAGAAGCAATGACTTGGCTTGCTTGCTTTCTAAATAATCGTAACTCAACTCAATTCTCGAGTATACTAACTTATGCATCTCTTTGATGTTTGTCACTGTAGATTTTCTAAGTTGTTGAAGGGCATCATCCCAAGCGTGCTTCTTTTTATTCTTCAGAGCCTTAGCAACAGTTATGAGTGCAAGAGGCAACCCTCCGCATTCCTTTGCAACCTCTCCAGCTATGTAACGTACATCATCAGCGTCCACACAATTCCCTGCCATCTCTTTGAAAAGACCCCATGCTTCTTGCTCGGATAGAACCTCGATTGCGAAATTCTTTTGAGTTCCCATCTGACTGCACACATCTATAATCCGTGATGTCAATGCAACTTTGCATCCTTTGCGTTCATCTCCAATAGGAATACCTATTTCCTTCATATCTAATGATCCCCAAACATCATCCAGTATTACAAGAACCTTGTTGCCATTCGCTAGTCTTTGGCGAAGACGTTGGGCTCTCGCAAAAATACTTATTTGCTCCTCAAATTTCAAACCCAACATCTCTGCAAGTTGACTTTGAATTTTGATCACATCTATGTTTTGTGAGACTATAGCCATTGCAAACTCGTCGATTTTCTTTTCGGATTTAGCTCTTTTGGCAATCTCTTCAACCATTGTCGTCTTTCCAACACCACCCATGCCACATATCCCGATAACGGCAATATTATCATTATTTAGAGAACCTATGATTTCTTTTACTAGCGACCTACGAGATTGTAGGCCTTTAAAACCACTAGTTGATGAAGATTCTGCCGTCCCAGTTGGAGGTGCAGGGTATGAAACCTTACTGAAGTGTTCACCCTCGCTTCGAAGTTCAAGAATAACTTTGGCCTGCTTGGAAGCTTCCCGACTCAACAAGTATCGAGTCTTTGGATTTGAACACCACCCATTCAGACATCTCTTGTCAACAGAGGCTTTATCTTCGAAAACTCTATCAGATTTCGTCATAATCTCATCCACATTAGTTAGCCAGGACTCAACACATGGTGCGATAACTTCCAAGTTGTTTCTGGCAGCAGAAACTGATAGTTGCACCCCATCTTTGATATCTTTGAGTTTCTTGGCTTGATCTCTTAGATTCTCAATGTTGTTGTTGTAGCGGAATAGATATCCAAATTGACGCCCAATTGGAGCCACCAAGCATTCCCCAATTTTCCCCACAATAGCGAATGCAATTTCGGCCATAACTTAACAATATCAACGAAGTTCTTGCAGGGAAAAAATAGCCTGTAAACAACGGACATAATTAGTTTAAGCAATGCACACTATATCTTCTTCATTTTCAAATTTTTGTTTTCGTACTTATATATATAGTATATACGGAAATTTTCACATGCGGACCGGTCCGTACGGACCGGGACCTTTAGCGACGGTTTTCCGTCGCTAGAAACATATCCCCAATGTATTCGCGACGGAAAACCGTCGCTAAAGGTCTCGGTCCGTACGGACCGGTCCGTATGTGAAACGCTCTCATAGTATATAAATAGCATAGATATAGATATTGTGAAATTTTGACCATTAGACTCTCACTTTAAAATGCAGATATATTTATATCATAAATATTTTCTAATTTTTATTTAAGTTAAGCACAAAATTTTAAGATTTACATTAAATAAAAAAATATAACTCCATATATTTGTAAATTAGTATAAATACTCTATATAAATTTAAACTCTACTTTATTTGGATAAAATAATTAAACTAATATTTTAAAATTTACATTAAACAAAACATATTTTAAACACAAGATTTTAATATTGGCATTAAATAAAAAATTATAACTCCATATATTTTTATATTAGTAGTATTTCAGATAAATTTAAACTCTACTCTATTTGGCTAAAATAATAAACAAATATTTTTAAGTTTTACATTAAATAAAATATTAGTATTATTATTCCAAATAAATTTAAACTCTGCTTTATTTGGCTAAGATAATTAAATAAATTAGAGTTTTTGTTGAATTAGGTGTATTGTACAAGACTTTTATATAACTTGATAACAAACCTCCAATTTCCAAAGAATGAAGCTATTTAATATATCGTAAAAATTACAAAGGTAATTAGAATTTCATTCCAAAATAAATAACAAAGGTATGTATATTAAATTTTAGTTTACTTGATTGCTTTTAACATTATAAATTAAATTTATATTTATTTATATACTCTAAAATGTATTTGTTTATTTATAGTTATGTTTAATTTTATTTTATTTTAAAAAAACCATTTACTAAAAGAATTCAACGCGGCACATTTTTATCATGTATTTACAATATTTTTCTATAATAGACCGATTCTATGATTTTCTTATAATTATTAATATAATTTTGTTTATTTGTTATTATTTTTATTTTCTACTTCATACTAACTATTCAATTCTTAGTATGTACGTATTCATTAATAGATTTAATAACATTTTTCAAGTACTAAAATCACGTGTAATGCACATGCACAAAAAATAGTATTATATTAAGTGCATGTGAGTCAATGCTCACGCCAAAACAAACTTACATACAACTATTTAGGCCATCCATTATGATCAAACATAATGTATGGTAAGTAAGATATATTTATCCTACTTGTTGTAAAAGGATTGTTAGATATGTAAATGGTACTTTATCGTTAGGAATTTTGTATACTATTGATACTAGTAGCAGCATAGTTGGCTATTATGATGTTGAGTGGGCAAGCTGCATTGACGACATAAAGAGTACTTTCAGATAGTTGTTTTTATATTGGCAATATTTTAGTGACTCGGAGTTCTAAAAAACTGAACTATATATCTTCATCTACTGCAGAAGCTGAATATATATATGCCGGTAGTTGTTCTTCTCAGCTTCTGTGGTTAGAACAAATGCTAGCTGACTATAAAGTTGAACAAGGTTCTATGATATTATTTTGCGATAATATGAGTGCTATTAATATATCTAATAACCCTGTTCAACATTCTCGTACAAAACATATTGAAATACAACATCATTTTATTCGAGATTTGGTTGATTCTAAAATTCTTCAAATTGAATATGTTCATATGAAGAATCAACTAGCAGATTTGTTTACTAAGGCACTTGACAAGGAAAGATTTCGAGAGCTCCGCAAAGCTCTTGGTGTATGGTCTATTAATTAAATTGTTGCATTTGTTTCTCATTGTCCATTTGAGACAAAATGGGGGAGAAGGGCTAGTAGCAATATAGAAAACTGAAACTACTTCTGTTTATATTAAACTATGTGTGAACTGTGGTGTATTAATGGATGTGTTTTCATGTGCAAGATTTTGATTTTATTCAGATGTTAAGGATGTTGATATGGTGTGTCTAGATTGTATTATATTAGGTTTACATTATTAATTGGCTTGATTCTGATGCCAAAATCATTTTCTTCGTTGTAATTGTTTGAGTCGAATTGAAGATTTAAAGATACGACAATCAATGGAAGCTCACCAAATTGACCGGATGCACCGTACATAATTCATGACCTAAGGTAAGTTGCTTATATAGTTTGATTCAAATTATAGGTAGTGGTTGAGCGTTAAATTCGAAATTAAAATTTTTTTAGTCAAATCTATTTTTAATTATTTTTACCAAATTTTTTCGAAATCCGAAAAGTCCCGTCGACACAAATTATTGAGAAAAATTTCTTTTTTATGTTTAACATGTTCCCTAAAATCGCCTCTAAAATTTGAGTCGAATTAGAACGTAAGCGAATTTAATATGTCAAAATAAAAGTAAAAACAATATTATAAGAAATTTTTTTATTTAATAAATAAATAAAATAAAATAAAAAGGAAAAGGAGTATCGTTTGATTTAAAAAGAAAAAAAAAAGGATTGAAAAAGTTAAAAGTTTTGAAAAGTCAAGCTTCCCTTATTTTTCTAAAACCTAAGTGTAGGCATTAAATGCCACACCCATTAATTGTTTTATTAGGCTATGCCAAGTGAACATCAAAGAAAAGGATGGCAGCACAATATTAATGGTGGACCGGTACACGTATTGAAATTTGGACCGGTCCAGCACTAATTAGGCCTACGGATTTTAAATTCAAATTTTAGACCGGTACAAATTTTGAAACTGGAACGGTCCGTTGTGTATTTTTGTGGGTACGTATTTTCATCACAAAAATTATTTTTTTATATTTTTAAATTATTCCAAAAAGAACTTTGACTCTATATTTTTTTTATAAATATAACCATTGGTTTGGGTAAAAAATGCATTATTCTAAAAATATTTTTGAAGCAGAAAATATCCAAATGTTATAATTAATTTTTGAGAGTTTTGGGACACCATCTAGAATTTTATTTATACGCCATAAGAGATCCTATTGTTCTTCAAATTTATGAACTATGGTTCCAAGCGTTCATGGTCCCGCGGGAGTGTCTTTAATTGGGTTTGGAGATGGTGTGAGCGAAGTGGCTTATTTGCGATAAAGGAGATCGCACACAGGAGGTGAAGGATTTTGATAAAGTGCGTAGAAGGAGGCGACTGAAACTATATCGATGAAAGAAGATGAATCATTTGATGCTTTTTATAGTAAGCTGAAGCACATAGTAAATTCTCTCTACAACCTTGGCGAAATAATTTATGAATCCCGTATTGTAAAGAAAATCCTACGGTCTGTGCCTGATAGGTTCTTCCTAAAAATTATTGCCATTGAAAAAAGTAAGGTTAAGATAACGAATTAATTAACTCTATTCAAACTTTTGAATCTAACTGGCTTTCAAAATACATGATTCAAAAGGTAAAGGCAGATCAAAAGAGTGAAAATAACAAAGGACTTCGATTCTCAAATTTTGATACTAAAAAGTAAACCAAGGTCGTCATTCTGAAGGTCGCTACTCAAAATTCAAGTTTCAATGGTGCTAGTTATTCTAAATCTAAAACTTTCATTGATAGAACTTCTCTAGTTCCAAAGAAAGCTAAGAACGTCCAAAAGGGAAAACAAGTTTTTGTTCAAAAATTGGTTTATCCGAAAGTTTTCATTCGGAAGTTCTTGAAGATCAAATGATACCTTTTGATGTATATAAGCACACACCCACACAGCACTTTTGGTGTGAGTATTGTGAGAGGAGAGGTCACTTGAGAGAGTTTTATCGGCAAGCTTTTAAGAAGATGCCGAAGAGTGTTCCAATTCTTAAACCGAAACCTATCAAAAGGGAAAAAGAAGAAAAACAAGAGGGTTAGGGTTTTGGGTAGAGAGGAACACAAGAAGGATATGACTATTTGGATTAGTAAGATTTTGGTCCCCGAAAAGGATCATTGCACTTACATAGGTGATAGGGAGTCCGCTTCGCATAAATTTGGCAAGATGGATGTGTTAGAGTGATATACTAAAAGCCATAATTTTCTTGTTGGTTTGGATATGTCACAAACTTGGTTTTGCTATTTTAATGAGAATCTTTATCAACAATGGTTGCATTATATTATTTATTTAAATATTGTGCATGTGTGTATTTTATTCCATATAGTAGATGATTTAGTGTGTAGAGTATAACTTACATACAGAAGATCATATCATTGGTTCTTGTGGAATATAAGTTTAATGGTTCACAGTCTTAGATGGAATTGGGCACCCATCGGTAGGATTGTATCACAAATTTTAGTAGTTTATCTTAACTACATGAAACGATATAGTTTTAACTCGTTGTGCTAGTACACTTTGTGTGTATTGAATAGAACCAGTTTGGGTTAATTGTTTTTATACTTACTATATAAAACAATTTAAAATCCCATGGTTAATATGATTACTTATGCTCTTAATCTTGAAATAATTAATACACATATATATGTAATGTTTGTTGTTTTGATTCATTAAGAGTGAGATTCATTTATGGGTCAATAATATTCGTGAATTGTATGGCGACACTATATGTATGATGAATATTAATTATTGACGGAATCCCCGTCCCGGTATAGAGATTGATGATAGCCCCTTAAGAAGCTTATAAGTTTTGATCATATCAAACCCTGCAGGTGGATTACGTTAATCCGACATGTCAAATAAGTTAAGTGGTAGGCTCAAGAATTAAGAAGTCATTTAAATATAATTGTTAATAATTTAATTTAAATAACGGTTATCTGTAATCTTAACGTGGGGAGAATAATAAGTATTTAATAACAAGGAGCTCGGAATATAATTTTGAGATAAGGACGAAAGTGCAATTATAATTCTTTAGTGGTGCGAATTATAATTTATGGAAGGAACTAATTAATAGTGGAATTAGGATTCCAACTTTCCATAGGAAGCCCAAACACTTATTTCTCTTTAAGGTCCCTATCGTAGCCTTATATATACGCCAGCCTTGTCTCTTCTTATTATAACAATAATTCTCATGAATTAAAGTTTATTCTATTGAGATAGGAGAAAATCTTGGTGACACCGTAGCCCAAACTCGGTGCAAGATTTGATGGCGGAAGAAATACGATGAAGATCTTTAGGTTTTCGGTGCTGCAGTCGTAAATCAATCGTAACTTTTAATCGCACCGTTGGATTGGGCTGATTTTTGGATATGTCGTTCGGAACACAAAGTTACTGTTACTATGCATAAAATCAGGATGGCCAGAAGTCGTTTCGGTGGCAAAAATAATCAATTTTTGCAACCTAGCGAGAATTAAAAAATCTGACCAAATTACAATCTGGTGCTTTCAAACCCTAGTCTCCTCATATGGATTCTCTACATGATCCACAAAGGTGAAATCCCTTTATTCTTATAGGGTTTTAGCAAAACTATTTTGTTCAATCTATATGCAATATCAAACGATCATGTATTTATGTCTCCATCAATTGGTATCAGAGGGATTGGTTTTCTTTGATACTGCGTATGGATTGAACTAGCCATGTTGTCCAGTTAAATCTGTTCATGCACGTTGTTGTTGGATAGAACGTAGAACTCGCTAACCCTTGTTTTGCAATGTTCTTGTCCCGCTATTATGGTCATGTAATTATGTTTTATGTGATTGGATCCCACGATATTTTTATTCGTGGTTAATTTTAATATGCATGATGATTTGGGTTTTATTCATGATTGTAAATTAAATTTAAATCAGATTTGTGAACTCTTTAAAAGGAGGCATAGGATCTATGTAATTTTATTTACAGTTTAGATATAATAGTTTATGTGTGAACTCCTTAAATGGAGGTATATGACCTTTGTATCTAAGATTACAGTTTCTTTAACGAAGAACGTTGAAGAAGGCGTTTCCACCAAGGTTGATTCCCGACATAATCAATGAAGTGGCGACATAGGTCGTTACAAGTTTTCAACGGACTAGGGATGATGAAGCTTAAACCATAATAGCAGGGATTTAATTATTCTTATTATTGAATGGTTTAATGCTTTGTGTGATTGTGTGTTGGTCATAGGTGTTTAATTATTAGGTTTCCTTATAATTTTGGACAACATGGATACATGACCATACCTACATCACCTTTTATTTTATGTTTAGTTCTTGTCAAATTAAAAAAGGGTATATAAATATAAAATTTGCGTAATTGAAAAATATAAGTTTTTTTTTTTTAAAAAAAAGCAGCAAAATAATTTTATTGCACATGTCTTTTATATTTCATACCCTTGTATTTTAGTTGACTAGAATTTAATATAAAATTTTCTTAACCATCAGAAAATAATGTTTTAAATACTAAGTGGGTGATGGATTTTTTTAACATAAAAATTCCACGGTCTCCATCATTTGTTTGTAGATCATGTAATTTACTCTTCGTGTGTGTTATAGTGCTCACCTCCATATCGGAAAGAATAGATTGCGAAATCATTGTACAAATTTCACTAACTGATAATTTTAAATGGCGTGATTTATCTTTTGTGTGGGTTTTAGTGCTCACCTCCATAACGGAAAGAATAAATTGCAGAATCATTGGACTAATTTAAATGATGGTATACACTTAAATATAAATAATAGTATGCTCTATAACTGAGTCTCTACTATTATTTGTAGGACCAAAGGAAGTCGGCTATGTAAATTTTACTTGACAATAGAGGATTGTCTAGATAGTATGTAATGCTTGACAATAAGGTATTTTCTAGATAGTAAAATTTAATAGGTTTACATCTGTTTAAAACTAATGAATAATAGACGACCTCACTAACTGGGCATATTGTTCAAAGTCTTAGGCTGCTAGCGAACTCTTTTCGAAATGGTAGACGGTACTATATTTAAAATATTTGTTCAAAGTTATTATTGTCCATCATAATTTGTATGTGATTCTCAAGTTTTAAAATGGTAAACTCTTTCGATCCACTTTTAATTATTCTCAACTAAAACAAATTGATTGGACCTAATTATATTGACTGAAAAAATGAACTTGAACATTGTGCTTACTATTAAAGAGTACAAGTTTGTGCTCACTGAGTCTTGTCCAGCAGAACCTGGTAAGGGGAGCGACCGATGAGGAAACCCAGGCTTGCCGGAGGTGAAAAAAGGCTGATAAGATGGCATAGTTTTACATTCTGGCATTTTTGTCAAATGTGCTACAACGTTATCATTAGTCTTTTGCCACCGCCTACGACATAATGCTGAACCTCAAAGATACTTTTGGGAATCAGGATCATGCCGCAAGGCAGGTTTTGATGAAAGGCCTCATGAACACCATTATTGCTGAGGGAACCCGAGTTAAGGATCTTGTTTTGAAGATGATCGATTTTCTGAATGAACTAAAGATCTTTGGCATTGAAATCGATGGAAAAACTCAGGTCGATATCATTCTCCAATCGCTGTTGGATTTATTTAAGGGATTCCGACAGAATTACAACATGAATAAGCTTTATTCATTGTTGGAACTTTTTAAAGAATTCCAAGCAGTTGTGGAACTCCTTGGTAAGATGGCTAGTACTCTAGTGGCTGAGAAAGGTTCAACTTCTATGCCCAAAAGTAAGAAATGAAGAAGAAGAATGCATAAGCCGCAGTCCCACAAGGAGCAGTGCGTGCAGCAGTTACTGAAACTCTAGGAGGAGTGAAAAAGCCTATGGGCCAGTGGTTTCACTGTTAATAGAAAGTGCATTCGAAGAAATATTGTCCCAGTTTCTTAAACAGTTATAACAACATATGTAAATTTCATCTGTTTGTTGTTCTATCTAGTTTAGTGGTTCGATCTACCAGTACCTGGTGTGTAGATTCGGGGGCCACTAATCATGTCTGCAATACTTTGCAGGGGTTCCAGGAAACCAGACAACTTAAAAATAGAGAAAATTTACATATGAGCAGCTATGAAAGTGGTAACAGTTGCAGTAGAAGATATTTATCTTCAGTCTAGTCAGAATAGGATATTAATGATTAAGGAATGTCTATATGTATCTTCCATTAGAAGGAATTTGATTTCTATTTCTAGATTGGTTGAGGACAAATATTTTGTTTATTTTAATGATAAATCAGTTATCATTAAAAAATTAAATAATTTGTTTGTTCTGGTACATTAGTGATTGATCTTTACATTAATAATCCTGACTTGTCAGTGCAACAATTGAGTGAATTGAATAGCATTAATAGTTTACCAATTAAGAGAAAGGAACCTTCAAAATGAACCAAATGTATTTTTGAAACTTACACCTTGGTCATATAAATCTAAAAAGAATTCAAAAACTGGTCGAAAATGAACCATTAGGTTTATTGGAAGTGGAGGCACTTCCAGTTTGTGAATCATGTTTAGAAGGTAAAATGACTAAGAGATCATTCTCGGCAAAAGGTTATAGCGCTAAAGAACAGTTAAAACTGGTTCACTCTGATTTGTATGGTCACATGAATGTCCAGACTAGAGGAGGCTTTGAGTATTTCATCACATTTGTAGATGATTATTTAAAGTATAAATACATTTACTTAATGCGACGTAAGTTTGAAGTCTTTGAAAATTTCAAAGAATTCAAGGCAGAAACGAAGAAGCGTCTACGAAAATGTATCAAATCACTACGATCAGATCGTAGTAATGAATACCTCTTAGGAGAGTTCAAAGAATACTTATTAGAGAATGGGATTACATCCCAGTTGTCTGCACCGGGGATGCCATAACATGATGGTGTAGCAGAAAGAAAGAATAAGACTCTTATAGAAATGGTAAGATTTATAATGAGTTATTCAGACCTACCTGATTCTTTTTGGGGATATGCTTTAGAAATAGCTGTATATATTCTAAACTTGGTACCATCAAAGTTAGTACCTACTACACCCATAGAATTGCGGACTAGGCGTAAGCCTAGTCTATGGCATATTCGGGTATGGGGTAGTCCAACATATGTGCTGAAAGATAATGCGGATAAGTTCGAATCAAGAACAAAAATGTGTTTCTTTGTTGCATATCCAAAAGGAACCAAGTGTGGTTTATTTAATAATCCTCAAGAATATAATGTTATTATTATCAATGCTAGATTCTTAAAAGAGGATTATATCATAGACCATAAGCCCATGAGTAGTTTTGTTGTAGTGGAAATGAGAGGAGAGAAAAATATGGCACAATTCGTCTATACCTTTAGTACAAGAGGAAATACCACAGTAAATGGATATCGACATTCTATTACCTCGTCGTAGTGGGAGGATTGCTGATACTTGTGCACATCTTGAACAAATCACTAATACGTAGGTTCTTAAACCAGCACAACGTGTGGATAGTGAATTAGTATGTTCAATATTTGCACAATGTACACAAACACAAGTAGTGCCTCGTCGTAGTGGGAGGGTTGTTCGTCAACCTGGTCGTTTTATGTTCTTGGGACAGTCTTATGACAAGGTCCCTGATGAATAAGAAATGAACCATTTTTAACTACAATGAAGTACTTTAAGATAAAGATACAGAAAATGGCAAAGGGTTATGAAATCTGAAATGGAGTCCATGTACTCTAACAAAGTCTGGGATCTTGTAAAACCACCCGAAGGGATAAAACCTATCGGATGTAAGTGGGTATATAAGAGATAGAGAGGATTAAACGGGCTTAAATCAAGGCTTGTTGCTAAAAGGGATCACTCAGAAAAAAGGGGATCGATTATGATGAAACCTTTTCGCCGGTAGCCATGCCAAAGTCTATTCGGATTCTCTTATCCATTGCGGCTCATCTTGATTACGAGTTTTAGCAAGTGGATGTCAAGACATATTTTCTTAATGAAAGTCTTGATAAAAACATCTATTTGATGCAAGCAGAAGGATTCATAGTAAAGGGCCAAGAGCATATGTTGTGCAAGCTCAAGAAGCCTATTTATTGGCTTAAGCAAGTGTCTAGATCATGGAACATTTGTTTTGACAATGCAATCAAATCTTTTGATTTTAATCAATATTCGGATGAGTCTTGTGTGTACAAAAGGCGCAACGGAAGCGCGGTGCTATTCCAGGTATTGTATATAGATAATATCTTGCTTATTGGAAACGATATATGAATATTATCTTTAGTGAGAGTATGGTTATCAAGTCAGCTCGATATGAAGAACTTGTGAAAAGTCAGTCACATCCTTGGTATTAAGCTTATGCGAGATCGGAAAAATAAGATGTTGGGCTTATCGCAAGGTATTATATCGATATAATTCTTGCCAAATTTAGTATACAGGATTCCAAGAAAGGGTTTCTCCCTTTTAGGAATGGAATCACTCTATCCAAGAACAGTGTTATAAGACATATGATGAGATAGAGATGATGAGGGCAGTTCCTTATGCTTCGGCAGTAAGAAGCCTCATGTATGCTATATTGTGTACTAGACCAGATATTTGATTTACCGTTGATATGGTTAGCATAGATTAGTCTAATACAGGGAAAGAACACTGAACTGTGGTAAAACATATACTTAAGTACCTTAAAAGGACTTGAGATTTTATGTTGGTTTACCAGGCAAACAGTCGTACCTGTTGGATACACAGACCAAAATTTTTAGTCAAATGTTAGAATTCCAGAAAGTTAACTTTAGGTTATGTGTTTACTCTAAGAAGTGGAGTCATTGGTTGGAGGAGTGTCAAGCAGACATGCATTGCTGACTCCACCATGAAAGCTGAATATGTGGCTGCTTTGGAAGCAACTAAGGCAGGGGTTTGGCTCAGGAACTTTCATATCAATCTAGATGTGGCACCTTCAGTGTTAAAAGCTATTTTACTTTATTTTGATAATAGTGAAACAGTTACGAACTCAAAAGAGCCGAGGATTCATAATAAGGAAAAACACATAGAATGTTCACGTTGAGGGAATGGGAGTGAGATGCATAGCTGCATGGCTTTGAGTCTAAGTGGGAGATTGTTAGAGTGATGTACTAAAAGCCATAATTTTCTTGTTGGTTTGGATATGTTATAAACTTGGTTTTGTTATTTTAATGAGAATCTTTATGGGCAATAGTTGCATTATATTATTTATTTAAAAATTGTGCATGTATGTCTTTTATTCCATATAGTAGATGATTTGGTGTGTAGAGTATAGTTTACACAAAGAAGATCATATCATCGGTTCTTGTGGAATATAAGTTTAATGGTTCATAGTCTTAGATGGAATTGGACAACCATCTGTAGGATTGTAATACAAGTTTTAGTATTTTATCTTAACTACAGGAAACGATATAGTTTTAACTCGTTGTGCTAGTACACTTTGTGTGTATTGAGTAGGATCAGGAAACGGTATAGTTTTGATTCATTAAGAGTGAGATTCATTTATGGGTCAATAATATTCGTTAATTGTATGGCGACACTATATGTATGATGAATATTAATTATTGACGGAATCCACATCCCGGTATAGAGATTGATGATATCCCCTTAAGAAGCTTATAAGTTTTGATCATGTCAAACCCTGCAGGTGGATTATGTTAATCCGACATGTCAAATAAGTTAAGTGGTAGGCTCAAGGATTAAGAAGTTATTTAAATATAATTGTTTATAATTTAATTTAAATGACGGTTATCTGTAATCTTAACGTGGGGAGAATAATAAGTATTTAATAACAAGGAGCTCGGAATATAATTTTGAGATAAGGACGAAAGTGCAATTATAATTCTTTAGTGGTGCGAATTATAATTTATGAAAGGAACTAATTCATAGTGGAATTAGGATTCCAACTTTCCATAGGAAGCCTAAACACTTATTTCTCTTTAAGGTCCCTATCGTAGCCTTATATATACGCCAGCCTTGTCTCTTCTTATTGTAACAATAATTCTCATGAGTTAAATTTTGTTCTATTGAGATAGGAGAAAATCTTGGTGACATCGTAGCCCACACTCGGTGCAAGATTTGATGGCGGAAGGAATACGATAGAAGATCTTTAGGTTTTCGGTGCTGCAGTCGTAAACCAATAGTAACTTTTGATCGCACCGTTAGATTGGGCTAATTTTTGGATATGTCATTCGGAACGCAAAGTTACTATTATTATGCATAAAATCAGGATGGTCAGAAATCGTTTCTATGGCAAAAATAATCGATTTTTGCAACCCAGCGAGAATTAAAAAATCTGACCAAATTACAATCCGGTGCTTTCAAACCCTAGTCTCCTCATATGGATCCTCTACATGATTCACAAAGGTGAAATCCCTTTATTCTTATAGGGTTTTAGCAAAAGTATTTTGTTTAATTTATACGCAATATCAAACGATCCTGTATTTATGTCTCTATCAGGATGGCTATGATAGGTGAGTTTGTTGCTTCGATCAATTTTAGTTTCTTACATAGATACTAAGCAAAGTGGATTTTGGTTTTAATTTTTCAATTGCGTTGTTGCCTGAATTCCTTGAAAAATTCATTACTTGCATACATGTTATTGTAACTACTTTTTATTCCGAATATTTCTAAATTTTCATATTTAAATGCTTAATTTGGAGATATGTGTGCATAATGTTTTGATAATTCAACAACCGGTAGCAAATTATTTCAATCACATAAGAGCTTTTGTGTATATCCCACTCACTGCACTGCACGATCTACATTGATGCATGTTAAGTAATCACTTTGGTTAGGCTATTACTTTTAATTTGAAATTTCAGAAGCTCCCATATACTATTTATTTACGGAGAAAGTGTCTAAGAAAACATTGTAATTAATGTAGTGATATTTTGGTGATGTAGTTTTAAGCGAAAAATTAAAAGACAAGCATATGAGAAAAAAATGTAGAGGGGATAAAAAAGGGCTGCCATAGTGGAAGAATAACAGAAAGTTATCAAATGAAAATAGCTGGCCTCTACTAGGTGTGAAAGCCTCCATCAAAAGAGACGATGCTTGCATAAAAATATCACAAGTTTGAATGTAAAATTGCATGTTTGTAAGAGAAAAAGATTACTTAAGAGGGAGAATTTATTGAAAAATAAATGATTTAGATGCTTTCTAAATTCTCTTTTATTTAGATGCGCGAGTATTTCGAAACTCAAAATTATTTGATAGCGTTATGTATGATCCATATTCTTAGAATAATGGGATATATTCTTGTACTCTGTGTTACTTGGCTTATATATGCTGAATTATTGATGAATTGTTATATGCATAGACATGTATCATGTTAATGGAAATCACGTGTTTTGAAACTTAATTGATATATCCTAGATTTGATACATGTTACATAGCAATACAAGTGGAGTGTTTGTGCATGCTAAATAATTTTTTTGGAAAATTTTTCTCTTGAAACTCCAAACCAAATTCATGAAAAGTTGATAATTGGTGATGAAGGTTTTCTCAAGATTTAGCTAGAACGTTTTATGATTAGCGTATATCTTTACTAGGTAGAATCTCTTTACATGGACAAGATACACTTGATACATTAATTGTTAATTTATTTGAATGATCTTGTTTTTCATGCGTTACTGATACTTATTACTTTGTCTATTCCTAGAACAAAAAGGGAGAGGGATGAAGGAGATTGCATATGTGAGGGGAAGTAGTAAAGTAGTAATATTTTGAAGGGATAGATATATAACTTTTTACTTATTTAATTATTGTATCTCTTTATACCCATACCTCACTAGGTGTTCGTTGAGCTTTGGTATTTTAGGATTAACATGTTAATTTTTTAGCTCACCCTTTCGCCTTGTGAAGGTTTACAGTCGACATTGGGACTTAGAGTCAGGCATGTCTTTACTAGGTACAAAATCAATGTGTCAAATTTTACAATAATAAATAAGTTACTTCATCTTTCTCAAATTAGTAGTTCCATTTTCCTTGTTGTCTAAAATTTCATTTCCATTTTGGGACGTAATTTGTTTACGAAATCTCACAATAGAAAATAATGGCATTCTTGACCTTGATTAGGCTAAAATTTGTATTTTATTAAAAAGTATCAAAGTCAGTGTGGGACATTTAATTTGAGTTGAGAAGTATATATATTCCTGACTACTAATTAGTGCATTCCTAAAATGTTGTAAAGTTCCATTATGAGTCTTATTTGGGATGGAGGGACTAAATAAATTGTTCTTCCAAGAATAAAAAATGGAGTTACATTGGAATAAAAATTTTAACTGATATTCTGAAAAGAAAAATAGCGGAGCGAAGTAACTCAAGAATAAGGAATTGAGAAAACAATTAATAAACTTCATCATAAAAAAGTAGCATATATACATAGCATAACATACCTTACGGATGTGTCTCTTGAATTACAGAAAGAAGCAGAGATGAGATTATTAATTAAATTTCACTTGTTCCACAATGGAGATAATCAGCACCATTTGTCACAAAAGTTGCAATAGCCTAGAAATTTATGACAAAATTCAAAATTTTGTCATTAAAGAGTATTTCCTTAACTCGATCAACATTTTTGTAATGTAAGAACTTTTAGTGACCAAAACATTTTGTGACAAAATACATTTTTTTTGTCACTTGGAACTTTTATTGGCGCACTTTTAGTGATTATGTCATGATAAAATATTTTGTCACCAATATGATTGTGACAAAAAAAAATTTGTGACAAAATCTTTTTGTCACTTGAAAGTAATTTTGATGCATTGATATATGCATGCTTTTCAAGGAAAATGTGAGAAATTTGAAGGGGTAAAAAGAGAGAATACTTAATTATATTATCATGTCTTGGGCATCAAGAGGACCAAATGCAATGGTCCTCTGATTATCTAAAGATTAATATAATGTGTGGGTGGAAGATGTGACGCCCTGCAAGCGAGAGTACTCCTTTGGGAGGAGAGATTGTAGCTCAAAGGAGGCATCCCACATCGGAAGATGGGGGATCCTTAGAAACCCATATAAGTAAGAAATGGTCGCTAATTAAGTACGAAGCCTTTTGGGGGCTCACTGGCTTCGGATCCTATAAGAACTCCGAAGTTAAGCGAGTAGAGGACCAGAGCAATCCCAGGATAGGTGATCCCCTGAGAAGCTAGTCGTGAGTTCCCAGAAACAAAGCTGTGATGGTAGATGTTTCGGGGCTGAGGCCTGGCTGGAAGTTACCCAGAGCGGACAATATCGTACTGAGGTGGGACTGGGTCATTACAGAAGATTAATGTCATCCAAATTTAATAAAGCCTTTTGACTAATTGCAGCCTTTATTTCATTCACCCTGTTTACTATAATCATCTTAAAGAACCAAAGGGCTAGCCATATATACATGTTAGGAATAAGAAAAAGGCAAAATTACACAAAAAATAAAAACAAGCAAAGTGTATTTCTTTAAATATTCTTGACCATTAATGATCTTTACCCTCAACCTACTTATAATTTTGTTTAGCTTTCCCCGATATTCAATAGCAGCGCCATGCACTTACTCATCAATCAATACTAACTAAATGCATGATTAAATACACTACTAATTACACGTAAATAAAAAATTGTAAAATAAAAATTTAACCTATCTTAGCCAATTCACTACGAATCAAATGCTACCGGAGAATAAACAAGTTTTGTTATAAACAAGGGAGTTTATCCATACAAAAATTAACCCCAAACACAGAATCTTTTAAATTTGAGATGGATGGAGTACATATAGCAAATAGTGACCATTTCTTTTTGAAGAACAAGATAAAAAAAAATGGCGATTAAGCAATAGGGCTAAAGAAGAAATTAAGCAAATTAACATATTGTAACGACCCGGTCCCGAACTTAGCAAGATATTGTCCACTTTGGCAGAGCCACACTGTTTTGTTTTTGGCGGGAGTCACCAAGACACCCCCAAAAGGCCTCTTGCTAATTGGGCACCGAGTAGGTACATATGAACTAAGGATCTGCCCATTATACTTGTAACGACCCGGTCCCACCTCAGTACGATATTGTCCGCTCTGGGTAGCGTCCTAGACAGGCCTCAGCCCCAGGACATCTACCCTCACGGCTTTGTTTTTGGGAGCTCACGACCAGCTTCCCAGGGGGTCACCCATCCCTGGATTGCTCTGGTCCAAGCACGCTTAACTTCGGAGTTCTCATGGAATCCGAAGCCAGTGAGCTACCCAAAAGGCCTCGTACTTAATTAGCGACCATATCTTACTTATATGGGTCTCCAAGGATCCCCCAACTTCCGGTGTGGGATGCCCCCTTTGAGCTACCATTCCTCCACACAAGGGAGTACTCATCGCTCGAGCTACCATTCCTCCACACAAGGGAGTACTCATCACTCAGGGCGTCACATCCTTCCCCCCAAGGGAATCGACGTCCTCGTCGACACACCGTACTCTGTGGGGTCCGCTCTGATACCATTTGTAACGACCCGGTCCCACCTCAGTACGATATTGTCCGCTCTGGGTAGCGTCCTAGACAGGCCTCAGCCCCAGGACATCTACCCTCACGGCTTTGTTTTTGGGAGCTCACGACCAGCTTCCCAGGGGGTCACCCATCCCTGGATTGCTCTGGTCCAAGCACGCTTAACTTCGGAGTTCTCATGGAATCCGAAGCCAGTGAGCTACCCAAAAGGCCTCGTACTTAATTAGCGACCATATCTTACTTATATGGGTCTCCAAGGATCCCCCAACTTCCGGTGTGGGATGCCCCCTTTGAGCTACCATTCCTCCACACAAGGGAGTACTCATCGCTCGAGCTACCATTCCTCCACACAAGGGAGTACTCATCACTCAGGGCGTCACAATACTATTGGGATATTTTGTGCCGTTACAATTATCTAATCACCCAAATTCTCTCCCAAAAAGGTTAGCACAAGTTGTAAATTAGGATAATTGCACTCACATATATACCAAGGAATTTCCCATTACACTACCGATGTGGGATATTTTTCACGTCTTTTCAATCTCACCTCGTTAAATTCTTGATGACCTCGTAAAGTCTGGGTCACACGCAATTAATCATGGCTCGCTGTCAACCACACAAACTCGACCACAATATCCGCATATCACAAGGTAGTGGTCTTGGGTCCTCTCTAATACCATATGTATCCACTCGGGTTCTCTATCAAAATGGATAGCCCAAATTGTAAATTGGGGTCATTGCACCCACATTTATACCAAGGAACTTCCCAATATACTACTGATGTGTGATATTTATTGGGTCGTTACAGACATCATAAACAAACAAACATGAAGCATTAATTGATTTAGAAAAAGCATCATAATTTCCTCATATACCAATAGTTTCCAAGGACGGATCTAGGAAATCAAGTCATGAGGGGAATAAATTGAACCGAAATAATTAAAATAAAGGGATAGTTGGACTTTGCACCCCAGATTTTGACCCCTATTTTGATATTGCACCCCATGTTTTAAATCATTTAACTTTGCACCCCGCTGTTAGTATTTTATGTTATGTTCCGTTAATAAATCTTTCTTTAGACCATCCCGCCCTTATGATCCAATAGCTTGGAGTATTTGGTCGTTGAAACCAGAGTGCAGGCATTCAAGCATTAGAATGGTATTATATATTACCCCCTCTCTCTTCTCTCTCAAAATTAAAAAAAAAACCCAAATTTACTCTGATCCCAAAGATTATAAAAAGGAGGAGGAGAAGAGTTGGTAGAGAAAGAAAGAACAAAATTTGTAAAGAGAGAGGGTGGCTACCGAAAGAAGAAGAAGAAGACACAACTTGGCCTCTAAAGTTTCCATTGTTCCACATAATCAACAATTGGGCATCTTTCTTTTAATTAATCAATTAATCATTAAATTCAAGGGCCTTTTTGTTTTTAGTCCTAGGAATTTGAAATATTTTCAATTTAGCCCAACACGTTTTCTTAATTAGTTTTTGGTCCAAATTTGAATATAATTATCCATTCGAATTTTTTGAAATTTATTAAATGATTTTAAAAATATTTTGTGTTTTGACAATGTTGCCCTTTTTGACCATTTACCAATCAACACTAATTAATCCTACAAATTTGGAATCCTAATTAAGATTTAATAAACAAACTAATTAATATTGTCACTTTTGAAATTGAGATTCAAACAGATTTTGAATTTAAATTCAAACTTTTAGTCAAATAGATTTACGAAGAATTTTAAAATTTGAAGTTTCATCCCTTTTTTGAATTCAAACATAACTAAAATGAATACTACGAAATAGGAAATTAATAAAGCTTCAACCTCATGAAGGCATAAGATATTGAGTGCAGGGATCCGCCTATATATACATCATATATATTTATCTAATGTAGAAGATGAGGGTGTTTTGGGACTTTTGGATTTCAATAATTGTTATAGTAATAATGTTTTTGGTGGATAAATTTATCATTTTATTTTTGTTAAAGATAAATATATAATAGTCAACTATCTATTTTTTAGGGTGGATATACTAAAAGATTTAGGCAGATAGAAATAAAATTACTCAATTAATAAACTTCATCCTAAAAAAAAAAACCAAGCATATTTATATAAAACTTAAACATACCTGATGGATAGGTCTCTTGAATTTGAAAAAGAAGCAGCAACCAGATAATGAATTACCACTTCACTTGTACATTCAACAGTAGAGATAATCAACACCAATGCACCATATATAAGAAGAAGCAGCACACAGACAAATCTGAAGTGAAAAATGGGATTTATGAGAAACTAATTTAAGCGGGCTATTCAAATTATTCTTTTGTTCAATTGAACACATTTACAAATTATTATATAAACCAGTTATATATTGTGGAAAGAAAAATAGCATAGTGAAGTAATTGAGTAACTGATCGAGGAATAGGGAAACCAAAGAATTAAGGGGCTCGTCATCATAAACAAGGATATATATATATATAACTTAACATACCTAATAGATGGATCTCTCGAATTAGAAAAAGAAGCAGAGATGAGATAATGAATTAAGTATCACTTCACTTGTACGTTCAACAGTAGATATAATTAGCACAATGCACCATATATCAAAATAAGCAACGCGCAAACAAATTTGAAGTGAAAAATGCGGTTTATGAGAAAGTATTATAAGCGGGCTATTCAAAGTATTCTTTTGTTCAATTGAACACATTTACAAATTTTTATAATTAATCAAGTCTATGTTGTTTAGCATATATAAACCAGTTATATATTGCGGAAAGAAAAAATAGCAAAGTGAAGTAATTGAGTAAATAATTGAGGAATAGGGAAACCAAAGAATTAAGGTGCATGTCATCATAAATAATGGATGGGTCTCTCAAATTAAAAAAAAAGAAGCAAAGATGAGATAATGAATTAAGTTTGTAACACCCCGTATTTCCATTTCATGCATTGACTCAAATTTGTCCGCTCATTTCACATCGGTTGGTGAAATCTCGATTTGGAGAACCTCATATTGTTCTATTACATTCTAATAGTCATATTATCCTACTTTCACTCACGTGAGTGTTCGTTTAGTGAGTCGGGTGGTCCAAATCGGTTCGAGTTAGAAATCATAAGTTTTGGTGTTTTGCGATTCCTTTGTTTCTAGCCAACTTTGGAACAGCGTAACTTCTTTGTTTCGTATCCGATTTGGGTGATGTTTGTTCCTACTTCTAGGTTTCATATCATTCTACAATTTTTAAGCTTTGACCAAAGTCCAATTCCCACTCCTCGTTGGTAGAAACAGGGTTTGAAGTAGGCCCATCGCTAAAATCTAGTCATTCAGAAATTTTATGGAAGAGAGCTGTCTTCTTTGAATTTCTGGGAACAATCCGTCCATAATTTGAGAAACCTTCCTCTTAGGAAGTTTTATATCTTTGAATTATCTTTTTGTGAATATAAAGATCATCATAATACGAGTTCCAAGCAAGGAATTATGACCAAAATACCAACAGTGGTCAGTGTAGTCAAAACTAAAACTTGGACATAATGTTTCTGGGACCGATCGCAGAAACCTAGGATCGATCCTAGACCCCTGTGTGTTGAATTTTAACCTTTTTAACCCATTTTCTCACCACCTATCAACACCAAACACCACCACCACCCCAAGAGACTTCTAGAAAGGGAAAGTGAGTGATTCTTAAGGGTTTTGATGATTTATTCATCATAAACCAAGATTTGAGCCCTAATTTTATACCTATATCACTATTCATCATCTCTTTCCTCTCTCATCCACCATTAGAGCTTGGATGCAAGCTAGGGTTTCGTGGTTCGGAGTCTACACATCCTCAACTTGCGGTTATGGCTTGTCTAAGGTGGGAACATTATTCCTAAAACTCTTTCTCAAACAATTACTTGATGCATTAGAGCTTTCATCTTAAATTGGGGATTTTTTTTATAAACCCTAGGTTGCTTACACTATATGGGATTTGGGCTAAGATAAGCTTCGACTAGTGATGCGTATTAATGGGTTTTCATCCCTATTGCATGATTTGAACCTTAAATACATGTTTTGATGTATATATGACATTATGCATCAAGAACCCATCTTATCCTTACGTGTTAAACCTAGAATTTGGGGTTATGAGTATGGTGCTTGTAGGATAATCGATTGTGGATTACTAATGCTAGAGATGCATAGATACACCATTAAAACACGATCGTGGAGCATTGTGTAGGATGACTACACTATGAACTTACTAGGATGATTTGATACACTACAACCTTTGAGCTTAAGGCCTTTTAGAAAATATAGCAAACACTCCTAATGATAATACAAGTCCTATACACCTTTAGAAATGTTATTACCTTTGCTTGATAGGTTTTAAATACACATGGCCTAATGCTTGAGGTTTACCTAGTTATGAATATCCCGGTTGAACTAGAAACACAAGATTAAGTGCTTAAACTATTATAATGACGCGAGAACTTTACTAAAATGCTTACGGCCTTAATTTGGTAAACGTGATACCAATAATGAAGTAATTGGCCTTACAATGTGAATAATCACTTGATGACACACACATGGATTATAAATGTGATGGCAATGATATGATGATTATTACAATAATAAACGAGTGGTGGGCGATTGTTCAAT
Organism: Lonicera japonica; assembly: GCA_021464415.1. Taxonomy (NCBI): domain Eukaryota; kingdom Viridiplantae; phylum Streptophyta; class Magnoliopsida; order Dipsacales; family Caprifoliaceae; genus Lonicera; species Lonicera japonica. The sequence goes on from JAKCWG010000932.1 coordinate 176,471, forward strand.
TACATATATACATGTGTGTGTGTGTTGATTAACCACATGTATGATGTATGATCGTTGATGATAATGATATTCGTTGTAGGAAATGAATACTGTGATGTTTGTTACCATGATCATACATATGGGCTGGATATGATTGATCGAGCATCGGGTAGCTCCCGGTGACTTGAAGACGAGCCACTTATTTGCCGCTTCTGGGTGAAATTCCCTAAACCATACATGGAAAAAATGAAGTCGGTGACTCCCCCGGTAGTTGTGGTTTCCCACAAAGGAGAGCGCACTCTATGCATCTTGCCTTCCCATTGAACTATGTGTTCTAGGCTAGCGGAGTAGGTCCCGTGTGCCGATACTTCCCAAATGGTGAGTCTCCGGGAAGTAGTCGGGCTACTAATGGACATCACTCTACTAGGGTGTCTCCTGGTGTAGTTTCTCTCGGGTGTCGTGGAAGCTTGTATGGGTGTTCTACTCGTTAACTATTCGGAATGTTGTCCCCGAAAAAGTGACCTTCGTGTGGGTTATCTCTGAATGACTTTCTTGAAGAACCAAGTCCCTGAGCCACCACTCCACCAGGAGGAGACATGGATAAGAACCTCAGATCCTTTGGGACTCGTTGGATTCATTTTTCTGGGCTTGGTCAAACCGCGTGGTGAAACCGAGGCATTATACAAGAGATACGATACGGATCGATGTGTTGTGGATGTGTATTATTTATGTTATCTTTATTATTATATCGCATCGTGTATTGTATGGTATTGTTGATATGTATTTATATCTATTTCCTAGAACGAGTATACCTTCCATAAGAATAATGGAGACACTAGTCAAACACATATAATATACATAGGAAGGCGTTGGGTATTCATAATGTATTAACTTGTGAAGTGGAAAACAGTAACAACTATTGAACCTTAGAATGTGGTATATGAGTGTGAGGACACCGGTCAGTGGCCTAAGTGACTTCCAAGATCATAATGAATATAATGTATTAACAATTAAGTGGTAATTATAGCTAATGTAACAGCTTGACGGGAGAATAGCTTGGCTGGACGTTTAGAATGGATAAATTAGCAATGGTGCCTATTACTCGGCCAAGTATGGAAACCATAATGTATTAACAATAAAAGGAAAATGAAGAATACTTGGCCTATAGTATATCTCACGATAGTATGACAGGGTATGTGGAACCGGTGTTTGCACACACACCTTAGATGAGATCTTCTTAGCATGACGACCCATAGAAAGCTAGTATTACACTAGAATGACCTTAGACCGATTATCCATGTGCAATATAGGAGAACGTGAGGGAAATTGTTATGGAATGTTAGAGCTAAGGTCGGTTAATTGGGTAGTTAGCCTCCAGTGACTAGGATAGGCATCCTAGCGGGGTTCGCATGCACTTGTGTATGAATAACATTGCATTGCATGATTTAACTATTGTATTAAAGAAAGTATTTTATATAAAGAAGCACGTGCATGTGTCTGCAATACATATTTTCATATACAAACTTATATAGTTCACACTGAGCCCAGATTTGACTCATTCCGTTTTATAACAGTTTTTGCAAGGTCTTACTTTTGGGACGGCACGTGTGGGATACGACTATAGGGAGCCTCTGACATCCGTTAATCGTTGTAGCCCTTGGACCAAGGACTAAGCTATATGTATAATCTTATAGTTTATGAATTATTTGTAAACGGACTTTGTAAAACCATTTGACTTTGGTTTTGAGTATGTAAACCATGTATCGTATAGAGTGGACAAAATGGTTTTTACATGTGGAGTGGTTTGTAAAATGTTGGTTGTGATTTCCATTTGTACGGAACTAGCACTACACCAAAACAGGAAATTAGTAACGGTCATTTTTTTCTATCTGTAACGGTTTAAGTCCGTTACTAGCCTGCCACATGTAGAGTCCGTTACAGAATAAGGTAATACCGTTACTATATTTAATTAACCAAATTCAGATATACTTTTAATTCAGTAACGGTCCTAAAATTTGGTAGTAACGGTTAAAATTGGTTACCACATAAATTTAATTATTAATAATATTAAAAAATATTAAATATTTTAATTTTTTTAAGAGGAAAGAAAGTTAACCCCAAATACCCAAATTTTCATTCCAAATTTTCATTCTCCCTCTCGCTTGTTGGTGTCTCTCTCGCCAAAATCCCCAAATATTCCCGCTAGTTGGTATCTCTCGCCAAAACCCCCAAATTTTCCTGCTTCTAAATTGTTGGTGCTTTCCTCCTCCGATAGTGGTTCCTTCTTGGCTAGTCGGCGGTCAACTCGCAGCCTTCTTTCTCTCAGTAGATGGAGGTAACTTATTCTTCTTTGTCCTCCCCCTCCTTCATCTTCTTCTTCCTTTTATAAACCATAGTTTACCTGTTCTTTAATATATTGGAAAAATCCCTATTTTGTTAGATCTATGGCGGCGGCGGCAGCTTACCATAGCCTTCTTTCTCTTAGTAGATTGAGGTAACTTATTCTTCTTCATCCTCCTCCTCCTCCTCCTTCATCTTCTTCTTATTTCTTCATTTTATAAACCATAGCTTAGTTGTTCTTTAAACCCCTATTTTGTTAGATCTAGGGCGGCGGCGGTAGCGGCTGCCTCTTCTTCTTTTTCTTCTTATAAACCCTAGCTTAGTTGTTCATCAATTTATTGAAAAACCCCTGTTTTGTTAGCTCTAGGTTTTTTTTTTTCCATTCTGAAGCTCAATTTTTTTTGAAAGTTAATATTTTTTTCTTTTATTTATTAATAAAAATGTAACTTAATTATTGATCACAAATATATATTTTTTTTGCCCCAATCCTGTTATGTTATTACTGCCACAAATGTTGGACCGCTGTATTTGGTCTTCATCTTTTCCTTTAATATTTATGTTGGACCGCTGTATTTGGTCTCCAACCTTCTTTAGTTTTTATGAACTATGGGTTTTTGTAAGATGTATGCTATCTAGAGAGTCCTACATTCGTATCTTAAAATGATGAGAAGTGAAGACTTTTCAATTATTAACTGTGTAGTACACAGGTGTGGTTTTATTCTTTTAACTAGTGAAGTTTTTTTGCTATTTTTGTACTGAAGAGAATTGCGGGGCAAGATGGTGGAAAATATGAAACAACGGTATATGCAGCCCAATGTAGTAATTTGAAGCGCATCCTCCCAATTTGTACAGACGAGGAGGTATTCATCCCCCCCCTTTTTGATGTATATGCTTGAGACTGCTTTCTATATCAATGTAAATTGATTTATATATCATTGTAACTTTTTTGGAAACACCAAAATGCTTGTTTATTAGGTTTATTATTTTATATGAAGTGGGAATTGTTGAACCTTTTGCACTAAGAACCATGGTATGGCTTGTGGTTGATGATATATATGAAATGCAAGGTTTGTCCTCCAACTGCTACCGAAATACAATGAATTTTTTTTGCCCGCATGCTTGTGCATTGTGAACAAGCTCTTTGTTGTAATTACACAAGCATAACTGAACTGAATAACTTTGCAATTATTTCAATTAAATCTACAAACTAAAAAGATACTAGTAGTTGTATTGACATTGATTCCCAATAAGCTGTTTAATACTAAAATCTGGGGACAATTAAATAGCAGGTTAATTTCTAATATTTGCACATCTTTCTGACAACTTCTCTCTTCTTATTGGATTATAACCATCTTCTTTAATGTAAAATTTTACCCCAGTTTGATATTTAAATTATTGTCTTTCCATTGAAAAAATTTGTAAATTTTTTTGAGACATAATCTGTTGTGGACTTGTGGTAGTGCGTAGCCTAGTGATGAAGCTCTAACGTGAACACCGAGAGGTTCCGAGTTCAAATCCTACATGCGTTTAGGGATGGGGAGGGTTTTCGTTATTTATAGTTAAAAATGAGAGACTTAGGCCTCCCTTTTTTAAAAGAAAAAAAATCTGATGTGGACTTTGATTTGATGCGATTACAAAGTGAATAATTCGTTAACCCTTGTATTTCAGTCTCATGTCGTAACTTTGATTTTATATTCATCTACGTACACCTCTTCCCTTTGCTATAAGAATAACAATAATCCCCACATCCTACAGACTTGAACTTAAGACCTCTGCTGAATTAATGATCTTTATTTTTTAGGTTATCTAGAACTAAGAAAGTGGAGTTATTCAAGTATGAAAAAAAAGGGGTAGATATGTACATTAACTATTCTAGAAATGAATGCTTTATATTTATTTCCATTCATTAGCACTCCCTACATGTATGTTAACTGCATGGAGTGAATCACAGGTGCCAAGAAGATTATTAAGTGGGCTTTTGGCTGCCAGTTGATGCACTATCCATAAAATTCTGCAAATTTGATGTTGTTTTGTCTAAAGAAAGGTATAAATTGAATTCCCATTTAATTGCAATATTTCCTAAGTATTCTAACGGAGAGCGAATTTGAGAAGATGATCTTAGCTGTAGTATGGGCCTTTATTGGGACTTTTCAATATCCTACGATCACTGAATTCTTAAACGACACAGCCTAAAGTTCAGAGTTCACAGCTACATTATCTAGGATTGAAATACTTAATTTCAACTTTTTTCTATTGATGTTTTATTGACTAGATAGACTTGATTGGTAATAAGAGGAGCTTAATTAAACAAAGAACACGCGCAATTGACTTCACAGCTCTTTGTGAATATATGGCGTTGTTTTGCTTGTTTTTCCAACCCCCATAAGTATTAGAAAGTACAAATTTACAACTACAAATACTATTTAATGACATAAGAAAATTAGTTTAACATAAATACAAATGAGATATCCAAATAAGCACGAATTTATATGCCAACTAATGGTTTTGTACTTGAGTTATCTAACTTAATGGAATTCTCTGTTATACCTAGTTCAATTCATAATTTGTTTGTTTTTCATCTATAATGCAGGGCCACCATGTCTTTTAGTTACGACACGAGACTGAAAAACTTCAGGGTGACATGGAGAAGATGCGCAGCGAATTGAGTTATGTTATTTGGTAGTTCTAATTCCCAAATACATTATTTTTTTGGCTTATCATTACATGAAAATGAAAGGATATTCAATTGCCATGCATGTATAAAGTTGATAAAGTTGCTATGAATCTTGAAAGATGGTAAGTAAATACGTGTGTGCATATGTTTATTTGATTGGTTTGGGTTTCCTTTGCAGTTAATGCTGAATTTTGGAAAAAACGGAGGCCGAGGTGAGGCACTTGAGGCAGAGAAAAACAAGAGAAGAATTTACCAAGATGTATTTACCAAGATGTTGCTTTCGACTTATAATGTGTTATTTTCCCCTTTTTTTCAATTTCATAATTGTCAATGTTATTGTTGCTGGTGCTTCCTTCGTTAGGTTTTAATTCCAATGGTTTTTGTGTAGCATTATAGATTTTACATGGGAAGAAATGCAATAATCTTGTTTTATAATTGATTGAAGTTGTGTACAACAGTTAGGACGATGTTAGGTAGCAGATACTCGAGAGGGATTTGCATTTGCTATGTAACTAATTCTAGCTACAGGGCTTGGGCGGATGAAATTAAATATATTTTTTTCCTATAATTGGTGGTAATAACGGTAAATATCCGTTACTGATTATAGTAACGGTCCACAAAATTAATCCGTTACTATTCACAGTAACGGTTTTCGTGCGTTACAAGAAAGAATTTAAATAATAATTAAATAAAATGTAGTAACGGTCTTTTAATTATAGTAACGGATGAAAAGCATGACAAAAAATCAAATCCTCAACGGTCTTGAAGACGTTTGTCACAGTTAAAATCCGTTACGGACATAATTATAGTAACAGTTTTTAATTAATTTCAGTAACGGATTTTATCCGTTACTAGGTCAACTGCCACGCCTAAATAGTAACGGACATTTTGCGTTACTAAAATTTTCTGTAATGCAAAATGTCTGTTACAAAATGCCTGTTTTGGTGTAGTGTAGTTTTCTATAACAGGTTGGATTGTTGATTAAATAAACTCCACATGCCGAAAATTTTAAAAAAAATGAGTTTTATTTGAATTATGCTTATTTCTTGAAAAAAGTTCTTAAAAGTACGTGACTTTAGATATTTCAAACCCGCCATCGCGAACGGCATCGGTGATTTTAGATATTTCGGGGCGTCACAAAGTTTCACTTCACTTATACGTTCATCAGTAGAGATAATCAGCACCAATGCACCATATATAAGAAGAAGAAAAACACAAACAAATCTGAAGTGAAAAATGGGGTTTATGAGAAAGTATTATAAGCTGGCTATTCAAATTATTATTTTGTTCAATTGAACATGTTTACAAATTATTATAATTAAGGCAATATTGTTTAGCATATATAAACCAGTTATATATTGCGAAAAGAAAAATAGCAGAGTGAAGTAATTGATCGAGTAACAGATCAAGGAATAGGGAAACGAAAGAATTAAGGGGGCGCATCGTCATAAACAAGATATATATAAATATATACATAACATACCTTATGGATGGATGGACGGATGGATGGGCACAAGAGTTAGAAAATGAATTAAGTAGAACTGCAGAGAGAAAATAACTAAACTAATTAACTTCACTTCTTTAACAGCACAAACAAATATATATGGGGTTTATGAGAAAGAAAGAAAACTTGCTAGCTATTCATTCATTCAAAAGTAGAGAATTAAACACCTTCCTTCTACGTAGTGACTGAATGATCCTCCTTTCACGAACTAAGAGAACCACTTTCTTTTTCAGGATGTAAAAAATAATTTAGATTCTTGACCATTAATTAAGTTAAAATTAGTATTTTTCTTAAAAGATAAGTAAAATTAAAGTAGGACCCTTAAAATTAATTTGAGACATGAGTAAATAAAAAGCCCCTTTTCACTTAAATATATATATATATTGCCCACTTTCATTGCTGTTCGAATTTTGGAACCTAATTTCCTTTGTTTAAGGTTTAAAGAGAAAAATACAAATCTTATTTAGAGACAGAAGAAACATGTTATATTATATTATATAATAATTCACAGATTAAGATTTTTCTACAAGTTGAAATTTGAAGTTTGCCTACCTCCTCATTTCTCCACCTTTTCACTTCCCACTTCTCTTGTTCCTAATTTTTGCCTTCTCTTTCTATTTCCTCCTTTTTCTTTTATTACATTTGTTTTATTTGGCTGAAAATATACAAAACTAAAGGAGACGATAATTTTAAACACATTCCTTCTACGTAGTGACTGAATGATACTTCTAAGTTAAAATTAGTATTCTTCTTAAAAGATATACAACTAAAATTAAATTAGGACGCTTAAAATTAATTTGAGATATGAGTAAATAAAAAGCCCCTTCTCATCTCTCTCTCTATATATATATATGTTATTCTTCTATTCAATAAAAACTAAAATGTGCATATATAATCACAAAAGTAAAACAAGAGAGTTATAATGAAATCAAAAAAATTAACAGTGATTAAAGAAAGAAAAACTGTGGAGTGAAGTAACTGACAAATAAATAAAAGGAAAAGCCAAAACTTAAGGGTAAAAATATATATATGTATATGCACAACAGTCATACCTAATGAATGGGTCTCTTGAATACGGAAAAGGAACAATATAATAGAGATAACTAAACTTGTCTTCTTCAACAGCAAAGATAATCAACGCCTCACCTGTAAGCAGCATAGCAAAAGCAAATGTCAAGAAAAAATTGCGGTTTACAAGAAAGAATATTATTAAATTAAAAAATGGATTATTCAATTATTAATCCAATTCAAAAAGTAGGAAAATTATTAAATTGTAGCTCCCACCAATCAAGCAATAACAAATAGTTGTGGTCGTGCGTAATAATTCTCCCCATTAAATCGTGTCTCTTTGACAGGAATTCTTGTCCGTTCATTTAGTCCCTGATTTTATTTGATTTTTAAAATTTTACATTTATCTGTCACTAGCAATAAAAATTTATCACATAAAAAACTTTAAAAAGGAGAAGTGTAATTCTTTAAATATTCTAGCTTTGACAAATAAAACTTCAACAAAAGCACAAAATAGCAAATACCTGAACAGCTTAAATTATTCAACCTACAATCCTACAATTAATTGTTTTCGTGTTTAAAAATTAAAAAAGATTAACAAATTGCTAGAATACAAACAAAAAGCTACATGAAGCAATTAAAACAAAACAAATGCTCTTATAGATCGCCAACCTAGAAGATCAAAATTATTGTCTTCAACCTCTCGACTTTCCAACAAGAACCTATAAACCTCCAATTTAGCCCATAAACCATCCTTCAACTCCAAATGCCTATTGAATTGAGATGTTAAAAAAGCAAGACTTCTTCCTCATCATCGTCATCTACCAACCCAACTTTTCGTGGTTCATTCTCATTTTTTGGCGAACTAGGCGGGGACCCAGGATTCTTTTGAGGGGTGGGCTAATAGTAATAGATAAAAAAATTATATAAAAAAAATTTAAAAGTATAACTATATAGTGAATTATTTAAATTAGTGAGCTTATAATATTTAATTTGGGCTAAGAGATGGGCTAAAATTTAACAAAGGGGTGGGCCTATATTAATTTTTTTATTTATTTTAGTAGTGCTAGTAGGTTTTTCAAAATTTTGCCCTATAATGTAGCCCGCTCTGTCTCCCCCTGATTCCGCCCCTGGTTCAACTAGTAGGCTTATATATTATCATCATAACATTGATACAAACGAACTAGGGCATCTTTCACCCTTCTAGTGACCTCCTTTGCAAAATTATTTTCATACATAGACATAAAAATTTGACAATTATAGTCCTAGAATTATTGTGTACATATATAGCTTTTTGATGCCCTAAAACTTAAACAGTGCATTCACTCTATAAATGGTATATTTTGTTTAAACATTTTGTCTTGGTGATTTTTTATATTAGTCATGTGTATCTTGCTGAACAGAAATATGTACTCGTATACTACTGCGGTATAATTAGTTTAGGTACTTCAGTACATATAAGAAAGGCAAAACCCCTCTACTTTTCTCCACAAGAAAGAGAAGAGGACTGCCATTTCTCCCTAATATTCATAAATACTAGAAAATTAATCGATCTATACTTCTTTCCCTGCTTTATAATACTTGATGAATATTCACACTTTTACCTATGTGAACTTAAGTTGGATCTTTAATCATTAATTAAGATGACTTGGAAATTTTTTTAAAATATACTAAAGTCAAAAGTATGACTCTTAGGTCTGGTTCATAATAACATAAAAAAGGAAAATAAAAACAATTAATTTTTGTGAAAATTTTACTTTGTGACTTTTTTCATGAAGAAATTTTCTTTTATAGTCGATAATGAAAAAGTTTCTACAAAAAATTATGGAAGATAGAGGATATCTCCTAAACTTATTTTTCAAGTTCTTACTAGATCAGGTGTTTTTATTTTTATTTTTTCATATTATTATCGAACGAAGGATGGTGCTTTGCATCGACTAAATTAAATAATTCTAAAGAGCAGCAACAAATGTAAAAGAATCTTGCTCCAAAAAAAAACAACTAGTGACAGCAGTGAACTTACCTATAAGACCGAGGAGAGGGGAAATCAATGGCAGCGAGCAAACGACGGCAGTGAGAAGAGGGAAGAACGAGTGAGGATTGAGGAAGAAGAGAGAAGAGGTGTGCGGCGGAAAGAAGAGAGGAGGGAGCGGCTGAGCTTAGATTTGGGATTTAGTCACCCTTTTCAAATTAAAGAAGAGGGCAAATTAATTTGACATGTCAGTTATCTAAAGTGGTGAATGACAAATAACAGATTAATAATACAAGTATATTACAGCTAATATATATTTTTTTAAAAATTATGTAAGTACTCGGTTCTTTATAAGGTTGTTGAACTGTTATTTGATTCGTATCTTTTATTGACTTCTTCAATTCGTGCAAATATTGTGAACCCCAAAACTCAACAGCTGTATATATATATATATTATTTAAAAATACAAAGAAAAAGAAATTTAATCTTGTATTGTCTCTATTCTGTTATTTTAATTTATTTATTCTGGACTTCCTGCCCAAGATCCATTTTTTGCGCAGTGATGAACGATTGTTTAAATTTAATATTAATAAGAGTGTGTACCTGAGTCATCATGTTAATTCGATTAATTTTGTTTAGCTTTTTACGATTTTTAATAGCTGAGTAATACACTTATCGATGAATATTAAATGCACGACAAAATAAATTATTAATTAAACATTAACAAAAAAATATATATATATATTTAACCTACTCTAACTAGTCTACTACACACCAAATACTATTGGACAATAAACAAATTTTGTTTTAAATGATGGAGTATACATATCTTCAAAAAATCTTAACTCGAAACACTAACTATAAATTTGAGATGAACTAAGTGTGTAGGGTTGCTGAATTGTTATTTTATTCATATCTTTCATTGACTTTAATTTGTGCAAATATTCCATTATACATACACATTTTGGGTAGCCTCGAAAAATTGGAAGTTGTTTAAATGAATTTGCATGTGAACCCCAAAACTCAACAGCTGTATACAGGGGCGGAGCCTCGTGGGGGGACTTTTTGAAAATTTTCAGAGAGTACAAGAGTCTATATGTGAGAAGGAAAAGTTAAGGGGCTATTGTGTAATTAGATTACAAGTTAGGGGAAGGTGATGCAATATAAGTCAAGCCAGCCGCGTTTTGTGAGGGGTTTGTGCAATTAACATTATAAGTTGAAGGTGCAATCAAGCAGCTTTTCTGTACTACCGTTTATTTTTTTTTTCTAAAACATAGTCTCCATTTTTTTTTGGATAATATATCAAAAGATATTTTAAAATATATAATTAATTTTAATATATCATTTTTAACTTTTTCAAAATATCGAAATAGAATGAAGAAGTATTTTAGTAAAAAATTGGTCTGTAAACATAATTATTGAATTTGATTTAATTTAAAAAAAAATTTACCCCTCTAAAAATTATTTCTGACTTCGTCACTGGTCGTATATATATATATGATTTCAAAATACAAAGAAAAGGAAATTTAATCTTTTATTCAATCCTTCATTGACTTCCTGACAAGATCCATTTTTTGCGTAGTGACGAACGATTGTTTAAATTTAATAATAAGTGTGTACCGCATGCTGAGTCATCAAGTTGGTGACTCCAAAAATTCAATAGCCGACAGTGGGATACAAATCAAAGTATTCTAACTCTGATCAAGTTATCATATAAGGTTGTCACTGAAATAATTTTTGATCGACTTAGAACTCTTAAAATTAAATTTTAATATTAAAATAATGCTTAACCAACCGCAGTTACAAATTGTAAGCGGAAATTAGTCAAGTTAGACGAATGCTTGCCCGGCCACCCTGTGAAAAAAAAAACATGATTAATTTTGCTTAGCTTTCAACAATTTTCAATAGTTAAGTCATACACTTATTGGTGAATATTAAATGCATGATAAAATAAACTATTAATTAAATGCTAACAAAAATAAATAAATTTAATCTATCCACTACAGACTAAATACTATTGGACAATAAACAAATTTTGTTCTAAACGATGTAGTATACCTATTCTTAAAAAATCTTAACTCGAAATAGCACTAACTATAAATTTGAGATGAATGGAGTATGTAAAGCAAATGGTGACCAGTGAGATTGAAAAAAAAATTGTTTGAAGTAAGACCATCTTTAGTGGGTGGTGTAAAAAGGTATGCTAAAAATGTATATTTACACTATTCGGTAATAGAGAGGTGCAGCGAAAATAAACTAAATTTATCTCGCACGATATATAAAGTGTCGGGCAAGACTATGAAGCCATCCCACGATAAATGATGTATCGGCCAAGCCTTTTGCTTCCCACGACACATGATGTGTCGTGGCAGGCATTTTTTTTTTTTTTTTTCCTTCTTCCAACGGGAGAAAATTTGAATGATGTGTCCCACAACACATCATCTATCGTCCCAAGCATAACTTGAAATTTTTATCTGCCACGATCAATGGTGTATTCGCACGACACATCATTGATCGGCCAAAGCTTCAACATTTCTCATGACACATTATGTGTTGTGAGAGTGTTCTAACCTGTCACGATTGATCATTGATCGTGTAAGCTAAAATTTTGTCGGCCGCTACATTTGGCTTTGGTTTACACTTTTAGCCACCTTTTTACCTTTATACCTTACCGAATAAGGCAACAAAAAAGCCAAATTTAACTATTTAGCCTATGGGATGGAGATGGTCTAAATGGAGATTAATTAAGCAAAAGTGCTAGTGAAAAAATTAAGCAAACTAATTAAGACATCATAAATAGGCGAACATAAGGCATCAGAAGAACTAGAAAAAGCATCACAATTTCACATATACAGTAGTTTCCAGGGATAGATATGGGAATTTAGTTAAGTTAGCATAGGAATAAATTGAACAGTAATACAAAAATGAAAAAAAAAAGTTTCAGCTAAATAAATAGAGAAATTGTGATACTTTGTGATTTCTTTTTTCTTTTTTTTTTTGAATATTTTAGTTGAATATTGTTTGTTAAATTATAAATTATAATTTCTTTTCAAATTAATAGTCTAATTTGTAAATTCATCTTCACTCCGGATAAGACTCAAACTCAAAAAGTCTCATAAATTTAGGTGAGTGCTTTACCAACTAAGATAACCCAATTGCTCGTCTTTTATAATTTTTAAAGATACATTATTCATCCCATTCAAAGATTAGGAAATTTATTATCTTGTAACTCCCACCAACCAAGCAATAACGCGTAATAATTCTCCCTTTCAAGGGACAATTAAAAAAAATGTCTTATTAGAGAAAGATTTTCACACTAAAGCCAATGAATAATTTTTTTGTAAATAAAGGGCCTATTTTTTATTTTATTAATAATATGACATGTGTTTTTTTTTTCATTATAAAATGGCATCCCAACCCTTAAAATAAACTAAAAAATACCAATATGCATTAAAATATGGATTGCAATATGAACTTTACAGTCGATATTTCATTGCAATATGAACTTTGCAATCCATATTTTACTGCAATGTGAACTTTGCAGTCCATATTTCTAGTGCAAAGTTCATATTGCAGTCCATATTTCACTGCAATATTCATATTTTTTGTGCAAATTTCATAAAGATGGTGTAATTTAGGTAATACATAACATGTTTTTATTAATTAAATGATATTTAAATTTATTCAAATACATTCATTTAAAATATAAAATAAAATAGGCATCTTACACTAATTACCAATTAAAAATAGGTCCTTCATTCAAAAAAATATTATTCATTAAAATTTTAGTAAAAATCAATGTGTAGTAAGACCTTCTACCTAATTTCTAGCCTCTTCAATCTTATCTCTTTGACAGGAATTCTTGCCCATTCATTTAATTAGTTCTTGATTTTTTATACTTTATTTTTACGTTTCATTGTCACCAGTGGTAAAGATTTATCACAAAAAAAACTTTAAAAAGTTGATTTCCCCCTCAAACGTTTTTTTATGACCAGAAGTTCTTGGTTTCTTTTATTTTTTATGAAAGTTATTTATTTATCACATTAAAAGAATTTTTCTTAAATTTCTTAAAACAATTAATTAGCTTTTATATTATTTTCTAACTTTTAACAAATAAACCATTAAAAAAATCATACTAAAAATATGTTGAATGGCAGTGCCATTTTTAAGTCCCGAGCAAATTATAAAAGATGTCTTATTATAAATAAATATATTAATTTTTTATATTAAAAATTAAAGTAAAATTATTTCAATTATAAGAATTTATATATTACAAAAAAACACATTCAATAGATATGCAAGAAATAAATATACGCATACAAATTTGTTAAATAGAAGACTCGTCGTAATAAAGTGAAAATAAGCAATAGAAATATTAAGAGCCTTGATTGGCCCCTGTAGACACCCCAATCCGTGACTCCCGCAAGAATCCTAACGACATTCGAGAACTACTGATTTTGGAGTCTGGAATCCACCCAAACACCCGAAACTACTCCGGAAGGGTTTGTTGGCCAACAAACCTGTTTTTAAGCGGGATTGTCGCACGACATGTCAGTGTGTCGCGGGACAATTACTGATATGTCGCACAACAATCACTCCTATGTCGCGCGACAAACCCCTCTGACCCCGACCATCCACTCTCTGACAAATCGGTCTGTCAGAGACATCACTTTAGCCGTTTGTTGCGCGACATTAGAGACATTCTCGCGCGACATATGCCCCTTTTGGAGAAGTTTCGCACGACATACTCTTCCCACCACTATAAATAGGCCAACACCCCCAAGGGTTCAAGGATAGCAGCTTGGATTTGGATAATTATTGGCTTATATCTGATTTTCTAATCTTTCGACAAGTATTTTCTGTTATAATCTTATTTCTAAGGAATCATCGAATCTATTCCCGACACTCGACGTGCCCCGTTTCTAGAATCGCATTCTCGAAAATATCTGAAGAAGGAAAAGATCATTATCGCCAGAGATCTCTCTGTCGCATTATATTTTCTTTCTTCTTATTATTATTATTCTCGTCGGGAAGGTAAAGAAAATCTCTTCTAATATTTAAATTATATATATATGTGTACTTGTTTTACTCCTGTTGTTTAGTCCACGTTTTATTTGAATAAACTTATTGCCAAGTTACAAAGTAGTCTACCGTTTTCAAAACAAAAGACCCTGATGAAATCATTTCCAAAATTAGAAGAATAAGTACATTATCATCCGGATAAAATTCTGTTTTCAAAACCCGAACTGATAAGACTTATCTAGGAATCGAAATCAACATATCCTGTTTTCTCTATAGATTGAGACATGTCTGACCAAACTCTCCTCAAAGAGTTCTAGTTTCATATTAAATTAGTCCCGATACAAAATCCGAACTTTTACAAAAGTAATCACAACACGAGAAAACGGTCATTATCTGAGGAAATAATACGGAACACTCTTTTAAAATAAAAAAGGTTTGTCATTTGTATTTACATCTTTCAAAAAATAAAAACATCGGATCTCGGAACACAAAGGTTTTTATCCCTTTCCCCGCTTTTCCCAGAAATTAGGGTTTTTCACTTGAAAAGTAGTAGACTGTTAGTAAAAGCATCCAAGTTTTTCAAACATAGAATAAACATATAAAAGACCACTAGAGACCGAAAGGGCGGAATGGGTGCTTAACACCTTCCCAAACCGTAATTTAGTTTCCGAACCCTATAGAATCCTGGTTTCGCAGACAAATGTGTAAAGAAAGGTTTATCTGTAGCCTTTCCTCTTACACAACCATTTTTGTCCGTTTTCTTGTAAAACGTACTGGCGACTCTGAACGAACCCCTTGTAACTAGAAATAGGATAGAAAGACGACCGATATGAATTACCAATACCTATAGAAGCAAATGGAACAACGGAATCCGTTCCGACGTTCCAGACGCCCAACGACGGGAGCGAGACCCGGTGGTCGCATTTGCGGATTCTCACAGCCCCACATAAATAATTCTCACTTTCTATGTGATACTGTGACCAACTTTATTTTTTTGATTGAAATAGGAAACATTGTTTTTTTCAATTTTTCTTAAAATTTGAACTTACAAATTCTAAATTATTAATGAAGATGATAAACATTGGGTGTGGAAAATTTTTATGTTTAGAATTGAATGTGCCTGTAAATAATAGATAGAAATACCGTATATACATATCGCTAGTCAGCAACTCTAGTTTATTAAGATATTATTAGAACATTTAGACTCCATTTGATGATAAAATGAAAAATGATAATAAAACCAATTGAGTTTTGTGAAAAGTTGGAAAATAAGTTGAAGGATAATGTGATACAATGAGATGATCTTCTCTCCATACTTATTTTTATGAATAAAAGTCCTCAGTCTGTTTTATTTTTTTGTGTAAATTATTTCTTTATCACAGCATGAAGAAATTTTCATAAATTTCTTAAAAAAATTAATTATATATCTTTTGTATTATTTTTCATCTTATTAACAAATAAACCCTCAATAAAAAATTAATCATTGTAAAAACAAATTGAATGGAACAAGTTAAAATTAAGCAAACTCAATATGAATGGTGGAAGTATAGCACAATTAATGTAATTTTTAATTACTTTTATAAATAACTCGTTTGTGTTCTTTTTTGATTGTTTGATCTTCTTTCTCTCTATTATTATACCATTGCTCATTAATAATAGTTATGATAATATATATGTACCTAACTTAATTCTCATACTATCGATTTCTTTCAACTAGGTATATTAGTTATTTTACATATCAAGCTGTATTTTTATGTGTGGGAGCATGATTTTAGAACGTCCACTTGGGCCGAGTACTTAGGCCCAACCCTAGGTCCATAGGAGTCAGTCCACAGACGAAAAGGCGAGGCACAGCCAACAGGACCAGAATGATCAGCTTGAGACAGCTGACCGCATAAGATGCCCCAGTCGAGTATAGCCTTGAGCTCGGCAGAGAACAGTAACACCGAGATGGACGCGTTGTCGAATGAAGATGTGACACCTGTATAGGAGGGTACTACCAGTGGTAGTTGCTGATATGGGCATTCTGGCGAATGGAACTCTTACACCTATAAAGCACCCACAATTGGATAAGGACACACGCTACACGTGAGGAAAAAGATGATTGCTGATCAAGCAAGGCACTCTTTAGTCATTTAGTTCTTAACCTAGCTGAGCATTGTAACCCTAATTCTATGATTATAAATAGAAAGGGATGGTTCAAGAGAGAGGGATCATCTTCCTTTGATAGAAAAATTTCCCTATATAAGAGATCCTAAAAGAATAATCATGTAATAAACTTTTGAGTGAAGAAAGAAACACCTAAACACACACACCAATGGAGGAAGTATTGCTGGACTGGGAATAATAGCCACTAGAGGTACCTACCCACACAACCGTTTTAGTTTTTGTTATCGATTCTGCCAGCTATGGGCCGATTCCCTCGTCTATAAATTCATTTTGGGCTTGGTCCGATTTTCGCGACCCGCATTATGCATATCAAATTGTATTATTATTTGATATAATTGGGATGTTGAATTTCTTGCTTATTTGTAATTAATTTACCTTTATATTTTTGAAGTTATATTGCCTGGGCATTTTCATTTACCATTATACATTATATTTTTATATTTATATAATTTGAAACATTTATACATTCTGTTAAATGAGACGGTCACAATGGCATACCCCCAATTGAATAAATTAGAATCCATTGAATTGACAAGTTGATTTATTATGCAATAGCAATATGCTATTTTCTCACATTTGGGGCTTTTCATTATCATTAAGAAAGATTCTCGAATTACACCATGTGGGCGCTTGCTCGGATTTCTAACCCTCTCAAGTAATTCCACTTCTTTCTCTATATTTCTCAATGTTTAATACTAGACCACCTGCACTCCCAATGTGTGTCATTAACTCCATATATACAATTTATGGAGAAATGTCTTTATCTATATATAAATTGGAATCCATTGAACTGACAAGAAATTTTGGTGGTTTTCCTATCTTGTCCCTATATTTGTTTGCTTTATAGAATAAAAACAAAGACACATTACTATTAAGCTACTTCTTCATTTATTAAATATTTCTTGTGTTAGCTTACATATTTGTGTATAAATGCTTGTGCTTGACTGTCGAGTTTAATAAAATTGAAATTCGTGATTTTGTCTGACTCCCACATATACAATTTACGGAGAAATGTTTAACAAACTAAAAGATGATTTAGTGTTAACTTACAAATGTTGATTGTTTAAGATTGAGTGATCGATTCCCATTATTGTCAATTTTTTTTTATTTATCATAACAGAAAGTTGCAAACTTAAAATAGAAAGTTTGTTTGATACATCTTTTGGCCTTTCAAATGAGGCTTGCCTTTATAATATAGAATAAATAGACACATAAGCAAAGCACACATGTCCACTTTGTCATTTCTATTTGGAATTTGATCTGTTGAGGTTTAATCTTGTATATATACTAGACATCCCGTAGTGTGTGGTACTCAAATGTATACAATTTGAGGAGAAATATTTAATAAATTGAAAGATAGTTTAGTGGTTAATTATGAGGGTTGATCAAGGGTTCTGATTCCTGGTGCTAGCAAATTATTTATGGAATAGAAAATCACAAGGTTAAAATTTAAAAAGTTTGACACAACTTTAATGTTTTATCTTAATGTATGTTAATTTTTCTAAAAAAAAAAATATGTATAAAAGAACTTTATGCATGCTTGCATGTTGACTATCTAACGCAGAAGAAAAAAAGACTATTTTATTATTTAATTTAATTATTTCTCTTGTAATTTTTATTTATTATTTTAGGGAGATTTTTATTTATTATATTTTTATTAATTTTGGTAGGTTATAGATTTCAAATCCTAAATATATCCTATGTAATTAAGGTAGGTTTTGGATTTTAGATTTTTAGTATTACAAATAATGCTTATTTCATATCATTGTAACCAACCAATTATGAATTAATAAATATTGTAAGCATTTCGCTTGTTCTTTGAAAATTCGATGAATTTTCTTTTCATTCTTTTGAATTCAAGAAACCAAGGTTGAAGATAGTGTTCTTCTTCCTTCCCGCCCATCCGCTCCCGTTCTACATCACTATCCATGGCTACAAGACTTTGGATCTAGGCACATGATTTCAATGCAATATAAAAGAACTTTATTTTGTATTAGAAAAAACTGATTCAGTGATGGGTCTTTATTTAAAGTTGATTTTGAAACAACTTTTTTGACCAAATGGATTGGGTTTTTATTTATTTTTTGTTAGAAACAAGCTAGGGATTTGGTGATGGGTGGCAAAGAATGTGGGTTAGAGGATGCTTAAAATGGTTGACTTTGGGGTTATTGTCAATGGAAGACCAAGAGGAAAATTTGGGGCTTTTAGTGGTAAGGCAAGGGTATCCAATTTTATCTTTTTCTTTTCATTTATGTCGCGGATTTCATAGTGGATTTTTGGATTGGGTTTCTTATAAGAAATCAATTAAGGATGTCAAGTTGGGAAAAAAAATGAATTCCTCACCTACATTTCATGTTTCTTTCAAGGAATGGGATATCACCCTTTTTAGGAATTTTGTCACTACTATTGAACTTCTTGGAAAACGGTGGTGGGATTAATTGTCAATGAGAAAAGATTTGATAAAAAGATTCGAAAGGTGATTGTCGTGTCAATGGCATGCCAGCACCATATTATGGTGGGAATAATTGTTTGTAATCCAACCCGTTTAGGCCCATTAAGAACAAATCTCACCCCCAACCTGTCCCATGTCACCACCTCTAATTTTGGTGCCAGAGAAATGTTTGCAAGAAATTGTGTTTATTAAGAATGGGAAAGCTTGTATTATTTCAATTGGTCTTTACTGGCAATCCTATATATTCCAATTTAAGATTCCTTCAAGTTCGCTAATGGAATTGATAGAAAAATTAGAGATTTTCGTTAAGAGGGGAATGGGAGGATAAGAGGGATCCTTTGTTAAAAAGTATTTAGTGTCCAAGTCAAAAATGAAAGGGGGTTTGGGTGTAGGAAATTTGATAAAAAGGAACCTAGCACTCATTGGGTAAATGATAATTGAGATTTTCTCTAGAGAAAAATACCTCTTGGGGGTATAAAGTAAACTATGGTTCATATAATGGATGGGACTCTAAGAGGTGCATAACCAATTTTTATTTTTATTTTCTGATCTAGAAATTTATTAGTCACAGAGTCGTCAAAGAAAGGAAAGAATCGTGGTGGAGAATGGATGGAAAACCCCACTTGGGTAGGGTGTGTGGATTGGAAATGTGTCTTTGTGGTCGTTTTCTCTTTGAATCTCTTAACTTTGTCTTGATTCTTTTGCTTCCATTTATTCTCTAACTTTCTGGGATTTCATTCTTCTCGTTAAGTTCGAATTTAATCTTTTGCTTGTAGAAAAAGTCTTATGGGAACAAGATGCCATATTTTTCTACCGTTCTATCCTCCTAATCCTATTATCTAATTAAAAATTTCAATTTTTAGTGTTTTGCAATTCTTTTTAAAATTGGAAAGAGAATTATATTTAGAAAAAAAACATAATTGTACTTGCCAAGGTGAGCCAGTAGTCCACCAACATTATTAACAAGAAAATAAAAGCAGAATCCAAAGTTTAGAGGGCGCCCCCAATTTCACATAATTCTTTGAGATTTGATAAACGCTTAATATTGTCATTCATACGCTCATTTTTGGAGTTGTTTAACGCGTTTATTTCTCTAAAACTACTCGGTTTGCCAACTTATTTCGCGATTAGTCTCGTAGCACTTTTGTATTTAACAATGCTTGGAAAGGCACATTTTTGTGTTTATTTTGATGTCTCTAGATTTCAAGAAATATTGTATTTAATATAATGGTGGAATTTTTCATGAGACAAAAAGAATCAAAGAAAGTGAAAGTCTCCATGTCCATGTGATTAAAGAGCATCCAAGAAAGTAGAAGTCTCCATGTGATTAAAGAGAATCCAAGAAAATAGAAATCTCCATGTGATTAAAGGAAGAAAGTGGAAATCTCCATGTGATGGTGTCTTTATATTTCAAGAAATATTGTATTTAATACAATGGTGGAATTTTCCATGGGATAAAAGGAATCAAAGAGAGTGGAAGTCTCCATGTCCATGTGATTAAAGACAAAAAGTGGAATTCGCCATGTGATTAAAGAGTATCCAAGATGGTGGATTTATCCACCAAAAATAAAATAAACATTGTTTATTTTTTAGCATCCATCACAACTCTCCTATTTATAGTCTTCATTGTTGCTTTGGAGATGGGTACATTTATTACTTCTCATTTCTCAATTTATAGAGAGCTTGTAATAGTTTTTTTTTAGAGAGAGAAATGGAGTTCACTTTTATAATTATTGTCTCTACATTTATTATGGAGTAAATTTCTTTGCTAAGGGTAAAAGATGAAATTTGCAATGCATTAATTATGTAAGTTCAATTCTCATTCCATTGTTAGTATTGTTAAATACTTTTTGAATCCTTCATCTTCTCCATTTTTTTCAACAATTCATAAGCTAGTAACATATTTTTCATATGATGATTTGACTTTGTATGCTTTGTATACATAGATCTTAAGCATTAATGAGAAAATGATACACTTGTGTATTTCTTACTAGCCTATGTCCATTCTTTCTTTGAATAAGATACTTTTCATTACCAAGCATGATTAGTCTTTGAATATTCATAGAAACACCATAAATTTGAGATTTTAATCTTTAAATACTTTAATGATATGTTGAGTGCTTTCTACGCTTTATGTGATTTTAAGACTCGACATCTTCTTAGTTAAAGTGTTGCCAAAGATGATCTTTTAAATTTATATCATAAAAAACTTCATTAATCATTTTAAGGATTCAATTTGTATTTATCAAATAAGTCTATATAGGACGGTTTGACCTCCACCTAGACCTCCCAATCTTAGACAAATGAAATGTTATGATTTATCGAGCTAAACTCCTTATATTTGGCCATTTTCATAATCAAGTCATTTGCCTAGAGGAAACTAACCATGAATTCTTAAATGCCTAGTTTAAATTTATGCCTTTTCTTTTTGTGTATTTTAAGTTTGAATCTTGATTGATATTATATGGGAATGGGTTGCACTTACTTCACACCTTTTGTCACAAGATAAAAATGAGAGATAAACTTGTGTTGATATTTACTTACACCCTTTCTTTATATGGGAATGGGTTGCTTTTGCTTCACACCCTTTTACTTAGAAATGGGTAAAATATTCAACACTTAGGAATTGCATTAAGAACTTTGAATGAGGTTGATTTTACTTAACTTTGCAAAACAAATGAATTCTATAATGCCTTAGCCTTTTCTCTTCTATTATTACATCATTTTAATTTTTTATTGCAAGACTTTAAAATCAATCACTAAAATCAACATATTAAATTCTCTTAACAAAACCTTGGACTCGTAATCACCACATCGTCTTTCCGACTATCCTTGTGGTTCGACACTTGGACTTACCAAGTATTATAACTTGACAACCTGCACTTGGATACCTAAGCACGGAAGTATTTTCAACGCGTCAAGATTCCACTGCTGCATGTAGGGGGCAAGGCCTAATGATTATGAAAACAAGGGTAAGTCTAACTTAACATTAAAAAGAGGGGGCAAAATCAAGAAAGGCCCACGAATAAAAAGTTTAATTTGTCTAATAGGGCTGCTCATATGATGTAGAATAGATAACGGATATGTACCTAACCACTCTGGATCGTCGTAAACCATCATGGCCCAAAAAGTGACGAGACCAAAATTGAGTGGGGCTTGGAAAATTTGACCCGAGACGGCCCAAAAAAATCAAATCACTGCCTAAGACAGTGATGCACGTCGTTTTTTGGCCAAATTCTTTCATTTGGCCCTCCAAATCCACGTTTTAATATTTAAGGCAAGTTTTAATTACGCAGTAAGTTGTGTTTGGAAAGTCTGATTTGACTTCCGTCAAATTTAACGCGATCCTCAACATCAACACAGCAGGATCCCATGATTTTTGAGATTTTTTTATTTTCGGCAGTTATTTTTGAATTATTTCAAATTTGCTTCCTTTCTTGCATTTATCTCCTTCTATAAGAGGATTTGATTGTAATCATTGAAGGCAGACTATCTTTTAATAAAATTTGAGTGACTTGTCTATATTGTGAGTTTATTTCCTTGCTTTGTCAAGGGTTTATGAAATTCATAACTTTTGGCTATGTCATCATATCTAATCACAGTTTACTTGCGAACTGTTATTATACATTTGCCTGTATTTATATATTTACAATTTGGTTTTTGCAGTTCTAAGAGTGGTTGGAGTTAACTAAGCATATAGATTTTGTAAAGAGAGGACAAACTACATGGTCTAACAGCGGCAGAAAACTACATTCAAAATATCTAAAAATCCTTCAGAGGAAAATTAACCTACCCAACTCTTTTATGGAATTGTGTTGTTGCCTAAGATGTAACAAAAGCAGAGAATGTGTTTGGCAAAATAAAAAACCGAAAATTGTCAATCACATCATATCCTTAGTTTATAATTAGTTTATTCTCTTATATAAGAAAGTTGACAAGAAGAAAATAGCCGATGTATTGCTACAAATGGAGAAAGAAAATGCCAAGCCTGCTCGAGACACTTACAGAATCTTAATAGACACAAAAGGCCTATCCAACAATATAACGGGCGATGATGGAACAAATTGTTGAGACAATGAAAGCTGAAAGGATTGAACCCGACATTCTAACCCAAGCCTCCTTAGTTAAAAACTATGTCTTGATTGTGTCTTGATTGGGCATGTTGAGAAAGCTGAGGCGGTCCTAAAATATGGTACTAAATTCTAGGCAGATTGTAATAGAGTGAGAAATAGGTGCATGGTTTGTATTCTCATCTTTCTTAATTGCCTTTGAGCTAACAAATTCTACAGACAAGGAGTCAAAGAGGTTGTATTGCCTAGGGGAACTTACCTATAACAAATATATGTTGTTCATTACTCCTTTGATCCATTCCTAAATTGATTTTGCTAAGAACTCTTTATTGCAGTAGGATCTAAATTTTTGGTCACCCACAATAATAATTAATTAAAACATAGTATTAAGCGTAAAATTTAATTAATAATTATATGAAAATCATAAAATCTAGATAAAGATGTGTCTATGTCATAAAGTATATGAAGTAAAAATTTAAGCTAACCCAAAATTTTCAAAGTCACAAAAATTTTAGAGCTATTATAATCGTAGCTGAATTTATTCAATAAGAAAAAGGTCTAGCGGGGTTATTTTGAACTACTATCTTCTAATATAACTCACTCAAGATCCATTTTAATTAAGATAGTTTATTTTAAAAATAATATTTTTATCAATAATTCTTGGGAGACATAGTTTGAATACATATTCTGAAGACATAATGATACAGTACTTGTTCATTGCACAACTTTAGATTTTGGGTAAATTTTACTTGATATGTATCCGGTTAATGCACCATTGTATTAATAACAGATTATGTGAATCTTGCCTGGTCTACACTTGATTTTGCTAGAATTATTAAAAAATAAAAATAAATAAAGAGAGCACATAATGAGATTTCTTAGCACGTGTTTGAGTAAAGTGAGGAGGAGTAGAAATCCTAGGTAGTATATGTAATTGTTGTGATAAATTTTAATACTCACAAGCACATGAATTGGTTTATAGTGTAACATGTAAGCGATATCAATTTCATAGAGACTCAAACAGTACGTTTTACAATTATCTTGTTAATTTTCACTAAACTCCTAATCTAGCTAGAAAAATTTGTGAGGATTAAACTAATAAAAAAAAAGAAAGTAAAGTAAATTAAAGTAGTGGAACTAAACTAAACAATATTAAGCAAGATAATGAAATTAATGAATTAATTGATTAGGGTTTCGGAGTCATATAATATCATCTTGCTAAATATTCATGCGCATAAACTTTATTCTTATCTCGTACTAATTTGGTCTATTGACTCTGTTAAATGCGGAAAATAGAATCATTCAAGTTCAAATAATTTATAAAATTCAATTATAATTCTTCCATGGTCAAACTTACATATAAAATCAAAGCACTCACTATATCCGTCAAAATACACCCTGTCTCAACTTTTAACAAATCATCTGGTGAATCTAACAAAAAATAATGAGAATCCAACTTTAATTTTTATCAATTAAAATAGGTATCAAATAGGAAAAATTGCATTTAACATTAAAACATAAAAATTGGTAGAGTCAATTGGTATAAAGACGTATAATGTATCAATTAAATATATTCATTATAACTCTAGCACAAATTTACGCTAGCATAATAAAATTAAATAACAAATAATAAAAAAAAAAACTTAGTTGGCATTGAATTAATTAAATAAATAACTCTTAATCTTCAAAATCTTAAATTAAATAAATAAAAAGTAAAAAGAAAGAAAACTTAAGAAGAAAAAAAAAAATTTCAAAATCGGCATTGTTGTTGCAGTGTACGACTACCTCCTATTGACGCTATTGATCTAAATATATAAGCTTCAATATATTTTCTAGCGGGCTTAGGTTTACGGTTGATGATGGGTTTAAATCAATTAGGCTTGGTCCAATTTTATGACAAGTGGGCTGTTATTAATTTAATTTGGTGGCTGGGCTTTCTCTGAGGTTCAAGAATAGGTCAGGGTGGGCCCATTTACTTGAGTATAATAAATTTTCGCTCTTTTAAGTTGCTGCATTTTGCGTTGCAATTTTGAATTTTGAGATAATTGAATTTGATATATTGCTGAATTGCAAAGTTGTAACTCTCGAGATTCTCTTCAAATTATGCTCAAGTATCGCATGATTTAGAATCATGAGTAAATAGTTATGTTTTCAGAAGTATTGAACTATTTTAAGTTTCTTCACTTGCTTTAATTTTTCTAGTTTTCTCAATCTTCTCCAATTCTTTTCTAACACCTGAGAAACAATAAAAAATATAAATATTAGTAATAATATACGCTCTTTAAATTATAAATTAACATAATAAATTATATCAATGTCATGTTACATTAGATTTCTTCAATTATCTTGGATGATTGACTTTGGGTCTAGTTAGCTTAGGCCGTGTATTTAGTAATTTCAATATTTCGGTGCAATCAATTGTTAAGTTGAGTTCAACTAATTTTCTACGAATATTGTAAAATTAATGATATGATCTTCTCATAAAATTATTTATTTGTCATGATTTTTTTAATATATATTGCAATTAATCATAGCTTTAGACTTTAGTGCACGTGTAGTCCATATCCCCTAACAACCTAACAATGACTAGTTTATAGAAGAAGAAAAGGTCATGATGATAGAGAACTTTTAGCAATAAGCATCCGTTTGATAGCAATATAGAAAATGGCAAAAAATAAATAAATTAATTTGTGTGAGATGTTGGAAAATAAGTTGAATCATATCGTGAGATTAACTTTACTTTTGGTATTTTCCATGAAATTTTTTTCGTTGGCGAGTGATAAAGAAATGTTTTTTGCAAAAAAAACTAAAAATAGATGGAGGACAAATACTCATAAAAAATGAACATAAAATAAAGAATATCTAACTACAAATCTTTTATTCTTTGTATTGTTTTTATGTTATTATCAAACGGATATAGTAATCAAATTGAACAAGTTATATTCCCTTATAGTCCTATTATTGCCCATTGGCCCATTAGGGTATGTGTCATTGGTCCATAGCCGACGTATTGCAAAAGAAATAGAGATGATATGCATTACGCAATTGTTCTCCTCTTTAATATATAATATATATAAAAAGCGAAGGTTCAAGTTATACTGTTATAAAATTAATAAATTTTGCACATATCTCTAACTTTTTATAATATTCATAATTTATCAATTCCAGCATTAGATAAGCTATTTTTATTATGTTTATCAAGCATGCAAGGTTTCAAATTAATTTGATATTTGTAACTATATCATCACTATTCTTAATTTTACTTAATTTTTGTAACGTTTATAATCCACTATATAACATGATTATGATGAGGGATTTATGCATTTTCGATTACCTTAATTTTTAGCTTGTATCTTTGGGATATTATAATGAACTAATTCGATAGTTAGATTGATAAATTATGAATTTGAAATAAAGTTATTAGTAGTGTAAAACTTCTTTGTTTTATACCAAGTATAAATTGAACCCTCCCCTATATGGGTATAAAAATTCCTAACATGACGATCTTTATGTATTTATACATTATTCAAATGTAGGGATGTGGCTATATGTAATTTTGTGGGGTCTATTAGCCCTACTTAATATACAAAATATTCATTTGAACATGGTAGATTTTATATATACCAATGGTTAATGTGTATAAATGACACCACTTAAATTTAGAAAAAACTAGCTAATAGTGGGTGAGTCCAACAAATTTAAGTCACTAACAAATATCGACCATAGCATGGGCCATCAAAGTTGGGCCTACTATAAGCCCACTTGTAATTTTTCCCTCAAACAATATATATATAGGTTGTGTGGAAGAGGAAGAAGAAGAAGAAAGTCAAGAACAAGTTAATTAAACAGCAAAAAATTTAAGTATGTCGACGCTGGTAACCTCAAAAGCTGAAGAAGAGGAACCATGGATTACGAGCTTGAACAATAATATTGGTAGACAATATTGGGAGTTTGATCCAAATATTGGTACTCCTCAACAATTATCTCAAATCCAGTTTTTCAGTGAAGAGTTTTACAAGAACCGTTTTCAGTTCAAGCACAGTTCTTATCTTCTAATGCGTTCTCAGGTACATTAATTTTACACTTGTGGTAGCACCCTAAGTTTAGTTCTGCGTTTGACTGGGAGTTGTCCAAATCAACTCTCGGTAGTTTCAAAATACTTTGTTGGCTAGCGGTTGGCCACTGTTCTATGAGCGGGTATTAGTATCTTGTCGAGGTGCGCGAAAGCTGTCTTGGACACTCCGTAACAAACAATAACAACAACAAAAACAACAACAACAACAAATAAAAAAGAAAAAAAAAAAAGTTGCATGTATATCAATAGTTATATTTTGAAAAAAATATATAGAAAGAGAGTCTATTCGAAAAGATAAATATATAATTTATCTCAAAACATTTGTAGAGAGGATCTCTCTAAAGTGTCATTGAAGTATCATTTACACCGAATTCTGTATATTTTTTACCGTTAAAATATTAATTGTCATCTCACACATTTGAATTACACTAAGTACTCGTTAATTTGTTCTCACTTTTGACTTTGTCCCTATTCTTAAAGTCAAATTAGAGTTTCTTGTTTTTATTACTGTTGGACTTTGCTCTATTCATACAAGAAAATCTCAAATAATTACATTAGAAATGGGGGAAATATCTAATTTTTTTAACACAATCGTTTGATTTAGCCTTTATTTTTACGTAACTCTTTGAAATTCTCCTGCATACTGAAATCAAAGTCTAACAATTTCCCTCGTAAGAAAACTAATAAGTTTCCATATGAACTACGAAATTCTTCAAAAGAAATCAAATTACGCTACTCAACATCTCTACATTGATTTACACGCGAATTTATCCATTTAATTTTTTTAACTAAATGTGTTAATTAAAACTTGAACTAAACATAACATAATTATTTGATGATACATACACTTGTTCCATTATTATATATGTATGGGTATATACATAGTTTGCAAGGGACCATAAACGTGAGGTGGAGAAAGGTAATTATAAAGTGGAAGTAGAAGAAGAAGAAGAAGAAGAGATGAATAGTGTGGAAATAGTGGAAACTACATTGAGAAGGGCACTAACATTCTACTCAACTCTTCAAGCTGAGGATGGTCATTGGCCTGGTGATTATGGGGGCGCTTTATTCCTTTTACCTAGCTTGGTAAGATAATTATTTATTTTCATATATATATATATTGCATTTTTGGTCATATATATATATATATATATATATCATTTTTGGTACGTACGGACCGGTCCGTATTAACTGGGTTTTTAGCAATTGTTTGTCATCGCTAAAACATTAGGGATATGTTTTTAGAGACGAAAAACCGTCTAAAAAAGTCCAGTCTGTACGGACTAGTCCGCACTTGAAATTTTCTATATATTTTAATATAAAGTAATAGGTTACATATATATTAATTGTTCAAGGTCGAGGAAGGCATGAACAGGGTTTAAATTCTAGCCTTTCTGTGTAAAGACTCACATCATTTATCATTTGAGTTTAAGTCTAACTGAGATAAGATAGCTTGATGCCTTCTTTAGTCATATATAAATAATTGAAATAACTATAATTTAAAAGTACTTATAAATATTCTTAAAATAATTGAATTCCCATAGGAAAAGAATAATTTTCTTGTGGAATAAGGAGAATGAGAAAAAACAATAAAACTAACTCATGAAAAATTTAAAAACTATTTGTATCAACGGATGTTCATATTTTCGATAATTTCCGGGTCATATTTATAAATTTTGGATAAGGTAATTTTATGAATTTATTATTTGTTTTTGAATATACAACCCATTCGGAATTGAAACTTTCTCATAGGGACATTAGAAATTAATAATCAATTAAAGGCCATAGGTAGATACTTATAATGCAAAAGTATCTAGGTAAATGAAAAGTATATGATGCAACAGTATCTATATAAAAGAGGTCGTCCATTATTTGGCTAAGCCGACAAAATTTGTGTCGAACTTCGTTTTTTGATTGGAGGAAGATCCAGAGTTCTTGTTATCTCTCTTTCAAATTGACTCTTTTTAGTTTTGTTAGTTTGTGTTTTTTCTTCAAACTAAAAAAAATATGGTGTTTTGATGGATGAACGGCGTATATACTTGACCAATATGAAAATTATTGGCATATTGCAACAATAAAAGAGGCGAGAGCTAATAAACGACTAAAATAAATATTATTATTTAGTCATTTAATATTGATATATGATAAGTTTTAATGCAAATGGAATCTTTTACTTTTATTATTATTTATGATATATTATTAGATTCTTGGTTATGTGTGACAGAGGGCAATCACATAATTTAATTAATAAATTGTGTTAATAATTAAAGTGTTGATTTTGATTTTATTACACGCCACTGATTTTATTTTAATAGGTGGTTGCGTTGTTTGTAATGGGGGCTTTAAATAGAATATTGCGAAAAGAACATTAGAAGGAGATACGACGTTATTTATTTAATCATCAGGCATGTATTTTATTTTAAATTAGAAGACTAATTAAAGCATCTTTAATGGTTGTATATATTTTTTGTGTAAAATCTTACGTGTAAGAGAGTTTTATGCATAAATTATACACATCCATTTTGTATTCCAATGGTAATCGTGTTTAAAATTTAAATGGACCAATGAAAATCACAAAAATAAAATGTATCATTATATGTAATATTCAAGAGTTTTATATGAAAAAAATTTAAACATAATTTCATAGTCACAATTGATTTTATTTTGTAACTTTTGATTATTATATTTCAAATATATAAATTATATTAAAAACTAATTTTTAGATTTTTAGTTATGTCATTTTAAAGTTTTTGTAAAAAATTAAGGTGAGAGAAAGATGACGTGGATGTGTAAATTGATCGACTTTGTATTTTACACAAATCTTAGGTGTCCACGGTTTTGAGCACTCGGAAAAGGAAAGTAATTTATTTTATTTGTTTGGCAAGTACAAATTCCAAAAACACTTTCTTGATGGAGGAAAAAGTGGGGGTAAAGTCATTCCTCTCAAAACCCATATGATTAATTTTCCCTTGTGATTTTCTATCATTTATTACAAAAAATTTGGACAACAATACCCCTACCTAAATGCTTTCCATACTTTACCAAATACAAAAAAAAAATAAAAAAAAATTGATAACTTTAGTTTCCATCTCCATGAGAAAGACAATCGTTCACCTTTTGCCATGAAAGTAGTTCATAAAAACATCTCTTAAATATTTTTAGGAAAAAAAGGACGTTTGATCACTAGCACGACTTATTCTAGTAATCAAACTTTTGTTTTTCTAGATTGTACATATCATTAAGTAAAATTTTATATTCAAAGAATCTATCCATTAGATTTCAATCATCTTAAAAAAAGAAGTAAATTTAAATCCTGAATAATTAATCAAAACCATATAACTAATATAATGATCAATTGAGTAATTATTATTCAATTTAAAAAAGATGTAATCGATTGAACAACAATTTTAAAAATATTTTAACTCCATAGATCTAGAAATTATACTAAAAATTATCCTAAAAATGACTTTAAGTTATATCACAATAATTACTTCTCTTAATTGGAGTTATAATACATATATGTATGAAAGACCCAAGTAAATTTTATGTCATTAAAATAAAAAGGACAAACAAACATTAGTTTTGATTGCATGTAATTTCTTTGACTTTTGTTACTAATAGATATAATGCAAAACCACCGTATCAATTTTGCCAACGATAGAGGGGGTAGACTGAGAAGAAAAGAAAATAAGAGAAATAGTGAAATGAGTATCAAGATAAAATTAAGGTATACTTATATATTTTTAGGAAAAACAAATATAATATCAAGTGTGGTGAAAAAAATAAATTAGTGGGTTTATTTAAAATAATTCAAAAATAATGTTTTTTTTTTACAGGAGAGAAATAAGGGTGAGAAGAAAAGATTCTAAGCTATATTTTAACTTCATTTAATTCGTATTTTGAACTTTTATTGGGGTGAAAAAAATAAAAATAGTGCATATTTAAAAGCACCCTTATTTAAATAATTTGGAGTGCAATGCAGAACGAGGATGGAGGGTGGGATTACATTTAGACGTGCGTAGCATAATGTTCGGTACATCTCTCAATTACTTCTCAGATTGCTAGGTGAAAAAATGGACGGTGGTGATGGGACCATGTCCAAAGCTAGGAACTGGATTCTTGATCATGGTGGGCCCACCTGCATTCCATCCTGGGGAAAACTCTGGCTCTCGGTACATTTCTTAAGTAATTATATTTTCTATTTTTTTTCTCAAAATTATAATTGGAATCCACAACTATGACTTTTATTTTAATATACTAGACGTGACATGAGCAGCGTGACATATGCGGCGTGTACATGTTTTATAATAAAAAGATTAAACATAAAAATATTGTTAGTTTAATGATAAATTATTTTTATTTTGCGCTTAAAACTTACAAGTTACAAATTTGATCAATGTATTGCATTTTTAAATAAATTTGTGATTTTTTTTAACCTTACTTTTAGTTTGAAATTAGACGTATCCCCTATTTTAATAAACTTTTGATATAATCCTCCAAAATTTGATGGTTGGCTAATTCTATTATATTTTTGTGCCAATTAACCACTTTGCCCTCATCTTCAATTTTTCCATTTGGAGTTAAGGAACTTTAGTTTTGAGGTTGAAGATGAGAGTAAAATGACGAGTGCTTGTTGATTGTTGATATTTGTGGGAAATATATATATATAAATATATAGAGGGAGAGATAGAAATGTACCAGATATATTGTAATAGAGGTGGAAATTAGGAACCTAATATGAAGATTAAAGATGAGGGTATAATGGTCACATGGTACAAAAACATAACAGGTTAGTCAACCACAAAAACATAACAGAGTTAGTCAAGTGTCAAATCCTAGAGTTAAAGTGAAAAAATTATTGAAAAAGGGAGTATGTCTAATTTTGAATTTAAGTTAATTAAAAAAGGGCGGCGCAAATTATATACACCACTTTAATCGATAACATTTTATTTCATTTATTCGATCTTATTGTACTGAGTATGTACACATTACCTTAGTGCAATATGGCCGAACTATTGTTATAAACAGAAATAATACATTGGCTCGGTCATATAGGACTGTAATAATGTGCACACTACTTTAATCGATAACATTTCATATCATGTATTCGATGTTATTGTACCGAGTATATACACATTACCTTAGTGCAATAAGGTCGAGCTATTGTTATAAAAGAAATAATACATTGGCTCGGTTGTTTAGGACCATAATAATATGCAGGACTAAGTATGTGCACATTACCTTGGTCCTGTAGGGCTAAGCCAATGTTAGAGTGTTACAGAGTGTACTAGTGTGTGTATTTAGCGGCACCTCTAAAAAAGCCATAATTTGTGTATCTGAGTTTAAGGTAATGGTACACACAGGTGTTGGGAGTATACGAATGGAGTGGGAACAATCCTCTTCCCCAGAGATATGCTTCTTCTTTACATTCTTCCATTTCACCCAGGTATATTTTTTCTTTGTTCTTATTTACTTTCTTATTAATTTCATTATTTATTTCTACTGACGGCTCCAAAATATCACGTTGTGTTATAGCCCAAGTGCAGGCGCGTCAGGTTGTAATATAATCTCGGTAGTCCGAGTGTCGAACCACAGGGATAAGTGAAAAGGAATGGAATGGATTACGGATTTTACGGTTTTCAGATTTTGTGAGTTGGATTTGTTGTGAAACAATGAAAATGTAAAATGGTTGTGAAAATTAATAAGAAAGTACTAAGGTAGGTGGAGGTTAGTTACGATTTAAGAGACGGTGATCACTAGCTCATACAGGGGGATTAAACTCATGAG
This sequence comes from Lonicera japonica, assembly GCA_021464415.1. Lineage (NCBI taxonomy): Eukaryota > Viridiplantae > Streptophyta > Magnoliopsida > Dipsacales > Caprifoliaceae > Lonicera > Lonicera japonica. Next base: position 209,523 of record JAKCWG010000932.1, read on the forward strand.
TCATACTATGAAGTTATGGGAAAGGGTGATTGAGCGGAGACTAAGAAAGGAAACCAACATTTTAGATAATCAATTTGGTTTTATGCCCGGAAGGTCGACCATGGAAGCAATCTACTTGTTGCGGCGTTTGATGGAGCAATATCGGAGGGATCAAAAGGACCTACACATGGTTTTCATTGACTTGGAGAAGGCGTACGATAGGGTACCCAGAGAGATTTTGTGGAAAGCTCTGGAGAAGAAAGGGGTTAGAATTGCCTATATTCGTGTTATCAAGGACATGTATGAAGGAGCTATGACTAGTGTGAGAACACATAGTGGGTCCACAGAAGATTTTCCTATAACTATAGGACTACACCAAGGGTCAGCTTTGAGCCCTTATCTGTTTACCTTGGTCTTAGATGTACTCACGGAACACATTCAAGAGCCAGCACCGCGATGTATGCTGTTTGCAGATGATATTGTCCTAGTGGGTGAGTCCAGAGAAGAGCTAAATGGGAAGGTGGAAACTTGGAGACAAAATTTAGAAGCGCATGGCTTTCGTTTAAGCAGAAGTAAGACAGAATATATGGAGTGCAAGTTCAGTAAAAGGCGGAGCACTACTAACTTAGAGGTAAAAGTTGGGGACAATGTCATACCACAAGTTACTCGGTTTAAGTATCTTGGATCCATTATACAAGAAGATGGGGAGATAGAGGGAGATGTAAACCACCGGATTCAAGCAGGATGGTTGAAATGGAGGAAAGCTTCGGGTGTGTTATGTGATAAAAAGGTACCACTCAAGTTAAAAGGAAAATTCTATCGTACCGCGGTTAGACCAGCGATGTTGTATGGGACTGAGTGTTGGGCGGTCAAAAGCCAACACGAGAATAAACTAAGTGTAGCTGAGATGAGAATGTTGAGATGGATGAGTGGCAAGACTAGGAAAGATAAGATCAGGAATGTTACCATCAGAGAGGGAGTTGGGGTGGCACCTATTCCAGAAAAGATGGTTGAATCTCGACTTAGATGGTTTGGGCATGTATGGAGGAGACCTGTAGATGCCGTGGTAAGGAGAGTTGATCATATGGAGGGAAGCCTAGTTGTTAGAGGCAGAGGAAGACCTAGAAAAACTATAGGTGAAACTATTAAGAAGGATTTAGAGGTGAATGGTTTCACTATAGATATGATTCACGACAGACCACTATGGCGTCGTTTGATCCATGTAGCCGACCCCACCTAGTGGGATAAAGGCTTGTTGTTGTTGTTGTTGTTGATCACTAGCTCATACAAAGATTACAACACAAGGTTTCTCGAGATATGGGGAATGTTGGTGTATCTCTCAATAGCAAAGGGTGTGACTCTAGGTGACTCATTCCCGGATTGAAGCTATATCAAGAGAGAGACAAACGACATTCCACCAAAGACGAGGTTATCATTCATACTTCTTAGCTACGGGTGTGAAGCAAGGCAACCCATTCCCGATGAAGCTAATCCGAGATAGATATGACAAACTCATCATAAAAAGATTTTTCACAGAGCAAGTGTATATAGTCTCATGATTTAAAGAATGAAAATTAGAAAGTGAATCCAAACAATGAAACGGAATGAAATTTATGGGATAAATTTGTCATCTCATCATTTATAACTTATGGTAGAAAACAAAGAGTCTAAGTATCACATAAAGTGTAAGAAGCACTCAATGTAATGATAAAAGAATAAAAAAATGAAATTAACAAATTTATAATCCATCCATGGAGTTTTAAGAACTATTCATAATTTCTACGAAGAGGAAAAAGCTCCATGGATGGGGGAAAAGGACTTCAAGCTTTCTAGAACCATATAAATATGTTGTATGTTCATAAACAACCAAGCACTAAATATACAAGGCATATAAAGTCTTAATTTAATATGAGTATACCTAGAAAGCTTGTAACAATGGAGGAAATGAAGAAGAAAATGATCTACAATTATTTCTCAAACTTTAAACATGGATTGAGCCATAAATCACCAAATATTATATCGCAATTCACCTCCGTAACCTTAGTAAAAGACTACTCCATAATACTCGAAGCAAGAATTATAGAAGAAGCATTCATTTCTTAAAATCAAAGTAAACTTACAAGAAGAAGAAGAAATTACAAGGGTTTAGCTCTCACTTCTCTCTAAAACTTGTACAAAAACTTAGATATCTTAGCCTAGAAGCTAAGAATTAAATATATATTACAAGGTTGCAAAATATCTAACTAAATATCTAAAATAGCTTGAACTACAAAAATAGCCCATTTTGGGTGTGAACTGAGAAAGCTGTCTGGGGCCATGATCGATCATGGTTATGCCCATGATCGATCATGGGAGTGCACTGCCAGAAATTTTGGAAGCCATGATCGATCATGGGCCTGGGAAATTTCACTCAACACTATTGCAAGCTATCTAAACTTGCTCTTGATCATTCCATGCAATGCCATTGTATTCCAATCCTTCAAACACATGGAATACTACAAAATTCACATCAACTTGGGCCACATTAGATACAATACTCGCTAAGGCCCCAATCTTTAGATAAGTGGGTAATTAGGCAAAATTAAAGCAACAAACGCGTCATGCAACTCCGGGAAAGAGCTTACACATGACAATATTATGCGTTTATCAACTCTCCTCAACTTATCTCTTGCTAGTCCCTTAGCAAGACAAAAATTATAATAGTTACAAACATAAATAAGTTACACAAAAAATTGTTAACTTCTAAGTTCCCAAAGAAGACGAGTTGCATCTCGTGAAGGTTTTCAGAAATGATACCTACAAACATTAGAAGTTTGATCATGATGAATGATGAGAATGAAGATTCAAATTTCAATTTGCAGAGCAAAAGGCATTACTATCGATTTTCCAAAATGATGGACTTTTAAATGATCATATAATTCGCCTATCTCCTTTAGAACACAATCCCATAAAAAGTGACAGCCAGTACAGTCCGCTTTGCAAAATCTTCGCAGTGGTCTTCTTTGCCGAGAAGTGTCCTCCGCAAGCTTCAGAATGTCAGGAGGACAGAACTCTTTCCACTTCTCCCTCTGGAATGCACCTTCGAATAATCTGATCCGCACAATACTTAAACAGGTATGGTTCATCCCAGTAAAATCGCGTCACTTCGCTCAAGAATCTTTTTCTTTCTTGGACACCCCGTGACTTTGGTATCTTGTCGGTTGCAAGATAGTTTACAATGTCTGCATACCATTGGGGTGTCGAGAGTGCTAACAACTGCTCGTCTGGAAATGAATCTTGGATCGGACCTTCTTCAATGTTGTTAGAAAAAATGAGTCGAGACAGATGATTGGCCACCACGTTCTCAACTCCCTTTTTATCTTTGATATTTAAATGAAATTCTTGCAGCAAGAGGATCCACCTAAGAAGCCGCGGCTTGGCATCTTTCTTTGTGAAAAAATACTTCAACGCCGCGTGATCCGTAAAAATAACAATGGGAGATCCTATCAAATAGGCTCGAAACTTATCCAAGGTGAAAAAAATTGCCAGAAGCTCTTTCTCTGGTTTGGTGTAATTCATTTGCGCATCATTCAAAGTCCTACTTGCATAATAAATTACACCTATTTTCTTGTCTTTACGTGGACCAAGAACCGCTCCTACTGCATAGTCACTTGCGTCGCACATGAGCTCGAAAGGCAAGCTCCAGTCCGGTGTTTGTATAATCGGCGCTGTAGTGAGCATATGCTTCAGAGACACAAAGGCTTCTTCGCACTTGGCATCCCACTCAAAAGGTGCATCCTTGAGCAATAGATTACACATCGACTTGGAAATGGAACTGAAGTTCTTGATAAACCTCATATAAAACCCGGCATGTCCTAGAAATGATCGGACATCTTTGACATTCTTAGGCGTAGGAAGTTTGGCAATCAATTCGATTTTTGCCTTATCCAGTTCAATTCCCTCTGACGAAATGATGTTCCCCAATACGATTCCCTTGGTTACCATAAAATGGCATTTCTCCCAATTCAAAACTAGTTGTTTTTCCACACATCTTTCCAAAACTTGTTCCAGGTTAGTCAAGCAATTGTCGAATGACTTACCATAGACGGTAAAGTCATCCATAAAAACTTCCAAAGTCCTTTCCACCATATCGCTAAAAATACTTAGCATACACCATTGGAAAGTGGCCGGTGCATTACATAGACCAAAAGGCATTCTTCGATATGCGAAGGTACCAAAAGGACATGTAAAGGTGGTATTTTCCTGATCATCTAGGTAAATCTCAATCTGATTGTACCCGAAAAAATCATCGAGGAACGAGTAATATTCATGGCCCGCTACCCTCTTTAGAGTTTGATCCAAAAAGGGCAGTGAGAAATGATCTTTACGAATTGTCGCATTGAGTTTACGATAGTCAATACACATCCGCCACCCGGTGGTGACTCTTTGTGGAATCAACTCGTTTGATTCATTCTTGACTTCCGTAGACCCGATTTTTTCGGTACCACTTGAGTTGGACTAACCCATTTACTATCCGAGATTGGATAGATGATCTTTGCATCTAAGAATTTCAACACCTCGTTCCTAACCATTTCTTGCATGTTAGGATTCAACCGGCGTTGAAATTGCCTTGATGTTTTCGCCCCATCCTCCAAGTAAATTTTATGTGTACAAATCAATGGGTTAATTCATTGGAGGTCGGCAAGAGTCCAACCAAAAGCCTTTTTGTATTTACCAAGCAATTTAACCAACCTTACCTCTTGGTCGTCCGAGAGATCTGACGAAATGATGACGGGGTAAGTGTCTGAAGCTCCTAAGAAGGTATACTTCAAATTGCTAGGCAATAACTTGAGATCCATTTGTCCTTCAAACTTTTTGGTAGACGATGATGTGTTTTCCTCTTCCTCCAAGGATTCAACCTGTTTGTCACACAAGGAAAACACTTGCATACAATCCTCGGGTTCATCGGAAGTGGTTAGATAACCTTCCGTTGAGCCCGATTCAAAATTTGCAACAAAGTGGTCTTGGATACATGACTTTATCATGTTCACTTGTTCGCTTTCCTCTTCATCATCGTCATCTCTTTGATTGCTAAAAGAGAACACGTTTAGCTCCAGAGTCATGTTTCCAAAAGCTAACTTCACAATTCCATTCTTGCAATTTATTATAACATTAGAAGTAGCTAGAAATGGTCGTCCAAGGATAACTAGATTCTCCTTAGCGGGATTTGACACGGGTTGCATGTCAAGAATGATAAAATCGATCGAAAAATAAAATTTGTCGATTTGGACAAGTACATCCTCGACTATCCCACTTGAAATTTTAACGGATCGGTCCGCTAATTGGATTGTAACCCTCGTGGGTTTCAACTCACCTAACCCCAATTGTTGATAGACCGAATATAGGAGCACATTCACTCTTGCTCCCAAATCTAACAAAGCATTTTTAATCCTACAATTTCCTATGACACACGAAATTGTGGGACACCCGGGGTCCTTGAACTTAGGGGCTCTTGTGCCTTGCATGATGGAGCTCACTTGCTCCGCCATAAAGGCCTTTTTCTTAACATTCAACCTTCGTTTGGTCGTACATAAGTCCTTGAGGAACTTAGCATACGAAGGTATTTGCTTGACTGCGTCAAGCAACGGAATGTTGATTTTCACTTGCCTAAAGACATCCAAGATCTCGGTGTGAGATTTGGATGGTTGGTTCAATCTCTCCGGAAAAGGGACATTGATTCCGTTCTTGATTTTCTCAAGATTCTCCTTTCCTTGTCTCTCTTCCTCTTGGTTCTTTTCTTCACTCACAACCTTCTCAACACTCGTAGGCTCAACTACGTCCGCCACCTTTGGGGTTTTAGGAACAATAGTTTTGTCTACCTCCTTCCCACTCCTTAGGATCGTGATAGATTTGAGTTCTTCTAACTTAGTGCTAGACTCCCCTCCCTCTACGACTTGAACTTGACCTCTAGGGTTGACTAAAGGTTGAGAAGAGAATTTTTCCTTCTTTTGGGTAGTCAGGGCGGTGGTGAGTTTGGACATTTGGGTTTTTAATTCACCCACACCACGATCCGTTTTGTCCATAAATGATCTCAACAATGTTTCCAAGTTTTGGTTGGGATTTTGATTCTGAGGTGGGACAAATGGGTTTTGAGGTTGTTGTTGTTGCCTTTGGTTTTGATGATATTGGTTTTGGTCCTGATGAAGACGCAACGAGTACAGGCTCAAGCACGGGAATTGAAAGATACTCAGATCCAATTCAAGTTCCCGTAGGGCCGATTACAAGAGCTCGTGCAAAGAAATTCAAAGAAGCGCTTAATGGGCTGATTCAAGCAACATGGGCTCAAGCTAATTCATGGAGGCCCATTGAAGGTGTTGAAGCAACATGGGCTCAAGATAATTCATGGAGGCCCATTGAAGGTGTTGATCATTTGTCTCGAGTTTTAGGCTGGAATTCCATAATTCAAGCCTCGGAATAATTATAATTATTTTATTTTACATTTTAAAATTTGTATCTTGTCATGTACTTGATGATGTCATTGCTTACATCATGCATCGATGATGTCATCGCTTACATAAGTCTTTAGTGATGTCATCGCTTACATAGGTCTTTAGTGATGCCATTGCTTATGTCACTTGTATTAGGTGAGAATAAATGTGAGCCCTTAGATCATAGTTGGTGGGATTGAATGTAGACCATTGGATGTATTTTGTAACAACTATAAATACCTCCCCATCCCATTCCATTTGGGGCATCAAGTGTGAGTTTTCATTAATAAAGTTTGAGAGTTTCTATATTCTCTTGGTTCTTAAAGAACTATCGAACTTATCGGATTTTCCGTGGCGTTCACATCCGACTTATCAATCGGCTCTTCCATATCCGATTGTGGCGTCTTCAATATACCAAGGTTCACATCTCTTTATAGGTGTTGGGTCGCGGTTTTCCCATCCATAATTATTCCTTATACCAAGGTTCTTGCTTCCATATAAGCAAAGGGTCAAGGTTTTCCATTCGTTCTAATTATAGAAACGATCTTAGGACCGTCTTCGCTACGGGTTTCGTCACGTTGTTGGCGTGGTTCGTATCAGTTGGTATCAGAGCTCAGGTTCTATTCTTAGAATTCCTATCCATTTAGTTATTCATATCAATATCTAGTACTTATTATTCTTGCCAATTTCAAGCCTTATTCATAAGCTTCAAAAAAAAAAAAAAAATTTATTGTTCAGATTTTTTTTTTCTTTCTTTATTTCGTTGGGCTGCGAAAATCAGTTGTTTTCATCACTGAAACGACTTCTGATCACCCTAAATTCCGAGTTACATGGTAACTTTGTGTTCCAAACAACATATCAAAAATTCAGGATGATCCAACGGTTCAATCGAAAGTTACAGCTGATTCGGGATTAGGTAAAAAAAAAAAAAAAATATTCGTGAATTGCAATTTGCTTCTTTATTTGTCAAGTAGGAATTTGCTTCAGTTCTTCCATAAAACCTATTCATGTTATCAAGTTAGTTTATCCATCCCCAAAATTGTTGTGGTAATTTTTCTCGTGCTTCCGAAAACTTTATTGTTCTTGTTCCTTGTATTCTTGTTTAAAATCTAAATTTTCTTGGTATTCTCTTTGTGAATTGCTGGTGGAATTTTGATATTGGTTTGAATTAGTTTCACAAGAACCAAGTGAAAATTAATACTAGTAAAAAAAAAAAAAAAAAAAAAAGAAAGAGAGCAAAAGTAGTGAAACACAAAGGGAGTGCTTCTTTGAGTGAAATTGAGTGAAACACTCTTTGAGAGAAACACGTGAGGGAGTGCTTGTGAGATCTTTAATTCTATTTTGCAGGTTATAAACAATGTCAAAAAGTCAAGAAGTGGCCTCGAAAGAGGAGGGTCAACAACCAACCATTCCGAACTTACAGGTGCAAGCTTTGTTGGGGGAGATGAGGAAGATGTTGAGAACTGAGATGGAGATGGTTCATGAGCGGATGGACCGAATAGAGAACACACAAATAGAGCAATCAAATAATGCTCCTACTCATAGGAGAAGGAGAATGCAGCCTAGAGAAGCAAGGGTTGATGAGGAAGAATCCTACGATGGTGGGTTCGAAGATGATGATGATTGGGATCCGGTGGCCAATAGGAGATATGGTGGACGGATTAGAGAAGGAAGGAATAGAGAAGATAATAACATAAGTAGTATTAAAATGAAGATTCCTTCATTTCAAGGCAAGAACGATCCTGAAGCTTATCTTGAATGGGAGAAAAAGGTGGAGTTGGTGTTCGATTGCCACAACTACTCCGAAATGAAGAAGGTAAAACTTGCTGCCATTGAATTTTCTGATTATGCTATTGTTTGGTGGGATCAATTAATGTTGAACAGGCGGCGGAATAGAGAGCGTCCAATAGCAACGTGGGAAGAGATGAAGATAGTAATGAGAAAGCGGTTTATACCTAGTCATTACTATCGGGAGTTGTACCAAAAATTACAAGGCCTTACGCAAGGCAACCGGGGTGTGGAGGATTATTACAAGGAGATGGAAATTGCAATGATCAGAGCAAATGTAGAGGAGGACCGAGAGGCTACTATGGCAAGATTCTTGGGAGGTTTGAACCGCGAAATTGCTAATGCGGTAGAATTACAGCCTTATGTGGAAATGGAAGATATGGTGCACATGGCTATCAAAATTGAGCGACAGCTCAAAAGGAGGGGTAGCGCACGTCCAAGCCAAAGCCCGAATACATCTTCTTGGAAGCCAAATCCATGGAAGAAGGAGGAAAGGCCAACCATGTCCAAGCCAAAAACGGAGCAAAAGCAAGAGCTGGGCAGTAATGGAAATCAAGGTAAAATTGACTCTTCTACTTCCCGAAATCGTGATATTAAATGCTTTAAATGCCAAGGCAGGGGTCACATTGCAAATCAATGTCCAAACAAAAGAGTCATGGTGATTCGAGATAATGGTGATATTGAAACCGAGGACGAAGATGACAACGATTCTATGCCACCATTGGAGGATGTTGATGAAGAGGAGTATGCTGTCCAAGGTGAATTGTTGGTTGCAAGGAGAGCTTTAAGTATGCAAGTAAAGGAAGATGAAGAAGTACAGCGAGAAAACATCTTTCATACTAGATGCCAAGTGCAAGACAAGGTATGTAGTGTGATTATTGATGGGGGTAGTTGTACAAATGTTGCAAGCACTACACTAGTTGAAAAGTTAGGGCTGCCAACAATTAAGCATCCCCGCCCTTATAAGTTGCAATGGCTCAATGATAGTGGTGAAGTAAGGGTGAATAAGCAGGTGTTAGTTTCTTTTCGCATTGGAAAATATGAAGATGAAGTTTTATGCGATGTGGTTCCAATGCAAGCTGGACACTTATTATTAGGTCGACCGTGGCAATTTGATCGGCGAGTTAAGCATGATGGCTTCACCAACAAATACTCTTTTGTAATCAATCAAAAACCCATTACTCTTGTCCCAATGTCGCCAAAGCAAATTTATGAAGACCAAGTGAGGTTGCAAAAAGAGAGTGATGCAAAAAAAGAGAGTGATGAAAAGAAAGAGGCTGAGAAAAAAAAGAGAGAAAAAGAAAATCAAATTTCGGCCGTTGAAAAAAAATCAGAGAGAAAACAAAAGAGTTTCTATGCAAAGGCCAGTGAAATTAAGCGAGCAATGTTTTCAAATCAGCCGATGATTGTACTTTTGTACAAGGAGGCATTTTTAAACACTAACGAACTTAACTCTACTTTGCCTAGTTCTATTGTATCTCTTTTGCAGGATTATGAAGATGTCTTTCCCGAGGAAACACCACATGGGTTACCTCCAATTCGAGGAATTGAACATCAAATTGACTTCGTGCCTGGTGCAACCATTCCAAATCGACCAGCCTATAGAAGCAATCCGGAGGAAACAAAGGAACTTCAAAGGCAGGTTAGTGAATTAATGGAAAAGGGGTACGTGAGAGAAAGCATGAGTCCATGCGCCGTTCCGGTATTGTTAGTACCTAAGAAGGATGGGACGTGGAGAATGTGTGTTGACTGCAGAGCCATCAACAACATAACGGTAAAGTATCGTCATCCTATTCCACGCTTAGATGATATGCTAGACGAGCTACATGGTTCTTGTGTATTTTCTAAGATTGATCTAAAGAGTGGTTATCATCAAATTAGAATGAAAGAAGGAGATGAATGGAAAACTGCTTTTAAAACAAAATATGGTTTATATGAGTGGTTAGTTATGCCTTTTGGATTAACTAATGCTCCGAGCACTTTTATGAGGCTTATGAATCATGTTTTGCGTACATTTATAGGCAGATTTGTTGTTGTCTACTTTGATGATATACTTATTTATAGCAAAAACTTGGATGATCATGCAGTACATTTGAAATCTGTTTTAGGTGTGCTTAGGAAAGAAAAGTTATTTGCTAACATGAAGAAGTGTACTTTTTGCACGGATAAGCTTGTGTTTCTTGGCTTTGTTGTTAGTGCACAAGGTATACAGGTTGATGAAGAAAAAGTACGTGCTATACAAGAATGGCCAAGTCCTACAAGTGTGGGGAATGTTCGAAGTTTCCATGGACTTGCTAGCTTTTACCGGCGGTTCGTGAAAGACTTTAGTAGCATAGCCGCACCACTTACAGAGGTCATCAAGAAGAACGTTGGGTTTAAATGGGGTAAAGAGCAAGAGAAAGCATTTCAGCTTATCAAAGAAAAGCTTACCAATGCCCCCTTGTTGTCTTTACCTAACTTTACTAGAACGTTCGAGATTGAATGTGATGCTTCAGGTATTGGCATAGGCGCAGTTCTTATGCAGGAGGGACGACCAATTGCTTATTTCAGCGAAAAACTAAGCGGGGCAGCCTTAAACTACCCAACTTATGACAAGGAGATGTATGCATTGGTTCGAGCTTTAGAAATGTGGCAGCACTATTTGTGGCCAAAGGAATTTGTGATTCACACGGATCATGAATCATTGAAGTATTTGAAAGGACAGCAAAAGTTGAACAAACGCCATGCCAAGTGGGTGGAATTCATTGAAACATTTCCTTATGTGATCAAATACAAGCAAGGTAAGGAGAATGTGGTGGCTGATGCATTGTCCCGAAGGTATGCTTTGATTTCCACTTTAGATGCAAGATTGCTTGGCTTTGAATACATTAAAGATTTGTATGCACATGATGCTGATTTTGGTGATGTGTTTAATGCAAGTGAGAGAGTGTCTTTTGGTAAATTCTATAGGCATAATGGTTTTTTATTTCGGGAAAATAAATTATGTGTGCCTATTTGTTCTTTGCGTGAATTGCTTGTTAGAGAAGCTCATGGTGGGGGTTTGATGGGTCATTTTGGTGTAGCTAAGACTTTAGGAGTTTTGCATGAACATTTCTTTTGGCCTCGTATGAAACGTGATGTGGAGAGAATCTGTGAGAAATGTATCACTTGTAAACAAGCTAAATCTAAGCTAAAACCCCATGGTTTGTACACCCCGTTACCTATACCTAGTGAACCTTGGACTGATATTTCTATGGATTTCATTTTGGGTTTACCTAGGACTAAGAGGGGGAAAGATTCAGTTTTTGTGGTGGTAGATAGATTTTCAAAAATGGCACACTTCATTGCATGTCACAAAACCGATGATGCATCTCATATAGCCGATTTGTTCTTCAAAGAAATTGTTAGGTTGCATGGCATGCCTAGGACCATTGTTTCTGATAGAGATGCAAAGTTCTTGAGTTACTTTTGGAAGACTTTGTGGGGAAAGTTAGGAACCAAATTATTGTTTTCTACTACTTGTCATCCTCAAACTGATGGTCAAACTGAAGTTGTGAATAGAACTTTGTCTACTTTGTTGCGTGCTATCATTAAGAAGAACTTGAAAATATGGGAGGATTGTTTGCCACATGCTGAGTTTGCTTATAACCGATCTGTTCATTCTGCTACTAAGTATTCACCATTTGAGATTGTATATGGTTTTAATCCTTTATCTCCTTTGGATTTAACTCCTTTACCTCTGAGTGAACAAGTCAACTTAGATGGCAAAAAGAAAGCTGAACTTGTAAAACAGATTCATGAGAAAGCAAGACTAAGCATTGAAAGGAGGACAGAACAATATGCTCAACAAGCCAACAAAGGGCGCAAGAAAATAGTGTTCGAACCGGGAGATTGGGTTTGGCTACATTTAAGGAAGGAATGTTTTCCGGAGCAACGACGTTCTAAACTCCTTCCAAGGGGAGATGGACCATTTCAAGTGTTAGAACGCATCAATGACAATGCCTACAAACTTGAATTACCAGGAGAATACAATGTAAGTGCTACCTTTAACATTTCCGATTTAAGTCCTTTTTATACAGGTGATGATTTGAGGACAAATCCTTTTCAAGAGGAGGGGAATGATGAAGACGCAACGAGTACAGGCTCAAGCACGGGAATTGAAAGATACTCAAATCCAATTCAAGTTCCCGTAGGGCCGATTACAAGAGCTCGTGCAAAGAAATTCAAAGAAGCGCTTAATGGGCTGATTCAAGCAACATGGGCTCAAGCTAATTCATGGAGGCCCATTGAAGGTGTTGAAGCAACATGGGCTCAAGATAATTCATGGAGGCCCATTGAAGGTGTTGATCATTTGTCTCGAGTTTTAGGCTGGAATTCCATAATTCAAGCCTCGGAATAATTATAATTATTTTATTTTACATTTTAAAATTTGTATCTTGTCATGTACTTGATGATGTCATTGCTTACATCATGCATCGATGATGTCATCGCTTACATAAGTCTTTAGTGATGTCATCGCTTACATAGGTCTTTAGTGATGCCATTGCTTATGTCACTTGTATTAGGTGAGAATAAATGTGAGCCCTTAGATCATAGTTGGTGGGATTGAATGTAGACCATTGGATGTATTTTGTAACAACTATAAATACCTCCCCATCCCATTCCATTTGGGGCATCAAGTGTGAGTTTTCATTAATAAAGTTTGAGAGTTTCTATATTCTCTTGGTTCTTAAAGAACTATCGAACTTATCGGATTTTCCGTGGCGTTCACATCCGACTTATCAATCGGCTCTTCCATATCCGATTGTGGCGTCTTCAATATACCAAGGTTCACATCTCTTTATAGGTGTTGGGTCGCGGTTTTCCCATCCATAATTATTCCTTATACCAAGGTTCTTGCTTCCATATAAGCAAAGGGTCAAGGTTTTCCATTCGTTCTAATTATAGAAACGATCTTAGGACCGTCTTCGCTACGGGTTTCGTCACGTTGTTGGCGTGGTTCGTATCAGGTCCTGACCTTGGTTTCCTCCCCAACTGAAATTGGGGTGATTTTTCCATCCCTCATTGTACCTTTGAGAGTAAGGGTCGTTCTGGTTTCTGTTTTGGTTGTACTGGTGCAAAGCATTGACTTGGGCAGGATTTTTGAGGACTTCCCAGAAAGCGGGAATGGTAGGGCAATCCTCAGTAGTGTGTCCCGAATTTTTGCAAATGACACATAACTGGCTCGAGGATACTACGTTAACCTCTCTAAGCTTATTTACTTCCATTGCCTCTACTTTCTTAGACAATTGGAATAATCTCGCACCCATGTCATCCTCATTGGACACTTGGTACAACCCACCCTTTCCTTGTATTTTGGCTTTTGGCTCATCGGTATAGGTGTTCCAATTTTGGGCACCTTCCGCTAACTCATCAAAATATAACAGGGCCTCATTGGTATTCTTACTCAAAAATTGACCATTGCACATGGTCTCAACAAAAGCACGAATCTCAGGAGTAAGAGATTCATAGAAAAAACTAACAAGGCTCCACGTTTCGTGACCGTGGTGAGGGCATGCGTTTAAAAGCTCTTTATATCTTTCCCAACACTTATAGAAGGTTTCGTTGTCTTTTGACGAAAAATTGGATATCGCCCTTCTCAAAGCATTGGTTCTATGAACGGGAATTTTTTTTTTTTTAGAAATTCTACTTGAATCTCTTGCCAAGACCGAATTGATTGCGGTCTTTGAGCATTTAGCCAAATTTTTCCTTTATTTTTTAGGGAGAAAGGAAAGAGTTTTAATCGCATGACATCCTCATCTGTATTCGCCTCACGAAATGTGGAGCAAACTTCTTCAAAGTCTTTTAAATGCAAGTATGGGTTTTCAGACTCCATACCATGAAAAGATGGGATATGTTGAAGCATACCTGGTTTAAATGAGAATGCACCGTCTTAGCCGGCGGGAAGTACGATGCATGAGTTCGAATTTGTCCGAGGCGGTTGGAGGTAATCCCTCATGGTCCTAATGGGAGGAACATTGTTGGCACCTTCCCCTTCATTATCACTCTCGTGATCTGCAGCCCTTCATTGGTTTGCCATTCTTGGCGAATGAGGAGGGCTTATTCGAATGTCCACGAACAATTGCCCTTGCATAGGCTCGAAAAAACTTATTCGAGTAGCTCCTCGGAATTCTACAAAATCAAACAAGAATAAGAAAGAAAAATAAATTAATTAAAAGGAAAGATACTTACAAAGAGTGGGTTTATACAAAACCCGAAATCCGCCTTTTGCCTTATCCCCGGCAACGGTGCCAAAAACTTGACGGCTCCAAAATAGCACGTTGTGTTATAGCCCAAGCGCAGGCGCGTCAAGTTGTAATATAATCTCGGTAGTTCGAGTGTCGAACCACAGGGATAAGTGAAAAGGGATGGAATGGATTACGGATTTTATGGTTTTCAGATTTTGTAAGTTGGATTTGTTGTGAAACAATGAAAATGTAAAACGGTTGTGAAAATTAATAAGAAAGCACTAAGGTAAGTAGAGGTTAGTTACGATTTAAGAGACAGTGATCACTAGCTCATACAAAGATTACAACACAAGGTTTCTCGAGATATGGGGAATGTTGGTGTATCTCTCAATAGCAAAGGGTGCGACGCTAGGCGACTCATTCCCGGATTGAAGCTATATCAAGAGAGAGACAAACGACATTCCACCAAAGACGAGGTTATCATTCCTACTTCTTAGCTACGGGTGTGAAGCAAGGCAACCCATTCCCGATGAAGCTAATCCGAGATAGATATGACAAACTCATCATAAAAAGTTTTTTAGAAAGCAAGTGTATGTAATCTCATGATTTAAAGAATGAAAATTAGAAAGTGAATCCAAACAATGAAACGGAATAAAGTTTATGGGATAAATTTGTCATCATATCATTTATAACTTATGGTAGAAAACAAAGAGTCTAAGTATCACTTAAAGTGTAAGAAGCACTCAATGTAATGATAAAAGAATAAAAAAATGAAATTAACAAATTTATAATCCATCCATGGAGTTTTAAGAACTATTCATAATTTCTACGAAGAGGAAAAAGCTCCATGGATGGGGGAAAAGGACTTCAAGCTTTCTAGAACCATATAAATATGTTGTATGTTCATAAACAACCAAGCACTAAATATACAAGGCATATAAAGTCTTAATTTAATATGAGTATAACTAGAAAGCTTGTAACAATGGAGGAAATGAAGAAGAAAAGGATCTACAATTATTTCTCAAACTTTAAACATGGATTGAGCCATAAATCACCAAATATTATATCGCAATTCACCTCCGTAACCTTAGTAAAAGACTACTCCATAATACTCGAAGCAAGAATTATAGAAGAAGCATTCATTTCTTAAAATCAAAGTAAACTTACAAGAAGAATAAGAAATTACAAGGGTTTAGCTCTCACTTCTCTCTAAAACTTGTACAAAAACTTAGATATCTTAGCCTAGAAGCTAAGAATTAAATATATATTACAAGGTTGCAAAATATCTAACTAAATATCTAAAATAGCTTGAACTACAAAAATAGCCCATTTTGGGTGTGAACTGAGAAAGCTGTCTGGGGCCATGATCGATCATGGTTATGCCCATGATCGATCATGGGAGTGCACTGCCAGAAATTTTGGAAGCCATGATCGATCATGGCTTTGCCCATGATCGATCATGGGCCTGGGAAATTTCACTCAACACCATTGCAAGCTATCTAAACTTGCTCTTGATCATTCCATGCAATGCCATTGTATTCCAATCCTTCAAACATATGGAATACTACGAAATTCACATCAACTTGGGCTACATTAGATACAATACTCGCTAAGGCACTAATCTTGAGATAAGAGGGTAATTAGGCAAAATTAAAGCAACAAACGCGTCATGCAACTCCGGGAAAGAGCTTACACATGACAATATTATGCGTTTATCATCTACTTTCTTTTAATTTCTTCTTCTTTTCAGTTTCCTATAGCTATTTATATTATATATATTTATATAGTTTAATATAATATTCATCCACCGGCATCTGTCTATTTTAATAACAATGAGGTTTTGGATGAATATGCTTGTTGAACTCTTTGTTGGTTAATTAATGTAGTAACTATGAGTTCATAGTTTGTATGAAAAACGTTGTATTATATATATATATATATATATAAGTTGTGTAATATATATATATAATATCCACACACACACATGTAAACAATTAGAGATGGGATAAACAAACTTTTGATTCTTCTATTAGGTGGTGAAATGCTAAAGCAATTGCAAGAATTCAATTCCAATTTATTGGGAAACTTGTAGCTTTAAGATTTTAGGGAAATTATAATTCTTTTTTTTATACTCAAAAGCCCAAATTGGTTGATGCCAGTAAACGGATTGTAGTAGGGGCAAGAACTATTGTACATGTAAGAGTGTGACGAACTAATTTTCATGGGGGTATTATAAGAATTGTGCAGCTGTAACAGTTGACCACTTTTGTTACAAGTCAAAACTTTTAATTATTTTTTGTTGTTTTTAAGTGTTTGAAAAAAAATTTGGATTCTCAGAATCGTCTATGCGACAATGAAACATGTACTAAACATGGTTTGTTGTTGGGTTGAGGATCCAAATTAAATGGCAAATAAATTCCACCTTTCAAGGATAAAAGACTACTTGTGGGTGGCTGAAGATGGCATGAAAATGCAGGTTTCTGTTCTTCTCTTTGTATCATTATTATAATTAACAAAAAAAAAATTTAGAAAATAAATTAGGTTTCAATTGAATATTATAGATAATTACAATGATGAAAATCATTATAAAGGAGAGTGGAGTTAAAGAAATCTGGACCGTTAGCTTAAATTAGACGGTTCAGATTTGACTGGTAGTTTCTGTCAAGATGAGTTCTGGTCAGAGCCAAAAATTATTTGTCAAAATTTAAGCCATCTACTTTTGAAATGAATGGTTTGTATTTACTTCTGTACTATAGAGTGATTGTGATCCATTTCCATGTATAACTTCCAAATATATATATATATATTTCCCAAATTTACAGGGATATAATGGATCTCAGTTATGGGATGTTGTTTTTGCTGTTCAAGCAAACACTTGCCTCCAACCTCACTAATGATGAATGTGGTTCAGTGCTTATAAAAGCACACAATTTTATTAAAGTCTCACAGGTAATAACCGTTCATGACTCTAAGAATTTGTTTTCCATGGAATTCAATTATTTCCCATGTAAGCCAATCAGACGGACCCTTAACATCCAAGAGTTATTTCTGTTGTGTATGGTAATTCATTCATTCTGTTAATTTATGATTGGGGTTTCAATTTGAAGGTCAAGGAAAACAGCTATAGCGATCTTAGTTTTTGGTATCGGCATATTTCTAAGGGGGATGGACTTTCTCTACGTGGGAAAATGGTTGGCCCGTTTCGGATTGCACTGCAAAAGGTTTAAAGGTACAATTTGCTACCATCTCTGTCTTGAATTGATCATCCCATTTTGGCTGTGGTACGTACTTTTCAAGAAAATGCTAATGTCCACCTAATCAATGGTCAAGAAAATACAACTTATCTTCTAGTGTGAGATCTGGTATGTCCCAAAAAAGAAGTTGAAACTATCAATTTAAGAGGAGAGAGTATAAAATATGGCGAATATGGTGTGAAGTGTTTAGCGCCTTCTGAACATACTGGACTTGTTGAAGTTTTGTGTATTTTGAAAAAATTGAAGAAGAAGAAAAATCAAAGCAAGCACCAAGTATAAACTTTTAATTTGCCTAAGTCCCACATAGGAGGGATATAAAAACTTTCATGGGTTTTTATAAGGATGAATTTGCCTAAGGGCTTGAGCCCTTTGGGCATTAGAATTTTGTACTATTGGGTGAGGACTTAGATGGTGTGGTTCACCACGCACGCGACTTTGACCGAGTCTTACACGTTCGTTGTAGATATATCTCATGATCGGCTGTTGCGTCTTTCTCTCCCTATACGCAACGGTGCTATAATTTTATCTTTAAAAATTATTATTTTCGTCTCTTAAAAAAAAAATACAACGAACATAAACAAAAAAACAGAAAGATCCTCCATTGTTAATTTCCTATGAGACCTTGAAAAAAAATTCTTAAATTTTGTTTTTGCCACCGGCAGGGAATAGTTTACTGATTCTGGCAGTATTATATAGGGAGTTAGGTTTTCGATTGTATAAGGAAAATCGAGACAGAGGGAAAATCTGGGATATTGTATCCTGGTGACGGCATGGCTATTGTGAACTGCTAGCACAAACACCGAGCAGAGCTGCGAATAGACTTAAAGAGAGTGACCTACTTCGCGACTCAACCCGATGTTTCCAATCGTTACTTGGTAATTTGTTCCCATTTTTTCAACATTTTTAAGACGTTGTAATCTGCTTTCCTATATCGATTGTAATGGCTTATGAGATTGTTAAAACTGCTACTGGAACTGTTGAACTTAACAAACCGTTTCGATTTGAGGGTTTGCACTTTAAAAGATGGAAACAAAAGATGTTCTTTTATTTAACCACGAAAAAATTGAACAATGTTTGCCTTACAGAAAAACCTAATTTTCCAGAACCACTGACTTCTGAAAATCAGAAAACAATTAAGGAATGAACTGATAACCACTTTATGTGTCGGAACTATATCCTTAATGGCCTCTTTGATGAACTTTATGATTATTATTTATCGTGCAAAACCTCAAAAGAAGTTTGGGATGCATTACAGAAAAAATACGACACTAAAGAAGCTGGGATTAAGAAATATGCTGTTAGTTATTATTTAAAATTTCAAATGACGGATGATAGGTCTGTTATTGCTCAATCCCACAAATTTCAGAAAATTGCTCACGAAATTATTTCTGAAGGCATGCCATTAGATGAACAGTTTCAGGTCGCAGTGATGAGTGATAAACTGCCTCCTTTATGGAAGGAGTTTAAAAATAGTTTGAGGCATAAGTCCAAAGAATTTTCTCTGGAAAGTTTGGTAACCAAATTCTGAATTGAGGAGGAACACCGCAAACAGGACCAAAAAGATGAGATTTTGGTCGTTTCAAACCGAAATCATACTAGCTCCTCTACACTTGCTGCCTTGAAACAGAACCGAAAAATTAACAAAAATCAGAATGCTGAAAACCGGAACAGAAATCAGAATTAGGGACAGAATAGTAACTGCCCTAATAATCAAAATCAGAACATAAACTCTCAATCCAATAACAGTAATAATGGAGATTTTCTCTGTTATAATTGTCATAAGCCTGGGCATATGGCACGGAACTGCCGGAACGCTCGTTGGCCTCGTCCGCTGGCGAACGTTACCGAAGAACCACTCGTGGCTATGATATCAAAAATAAATCTGGTAACGAGTTCCGAAGGGTGGTGGTGGACACTGGCGCTTCTCGCTATGTCTGCTATGATCGTGCTCAATTTAAGAGCTATTCTGAAGCTGAAGATAAGAAAGTGTTATCAGGAGATTCTCACACCACTATGGTAGCTGGTTCGGGAGAAGTCGAGCTTAAGTTTACTTCTGGAAAGATCGTCATCCTTAAGGATTTCTTGCATACTGCAGAAATGAGAAATATCTGGTTTCGAGCTATCTTCTTAATAAGGCTGGATTTGTTCAAATTATTGGGGATGATATGTTTACTCTTACTAAGAATAGAATGTTTGTGGGGAAGGGTTATGCATGTGATGGGATGTTTAAATTGAATGTTGATGCTAATAAAGTTGTTTATAGTTCTGCTTATATGATTTGTTCTTTTAATGTGTGGCATGCTAGACTTTGTCATGTTAATAAGTGCCTTATTAAGAACATGAGAAAACTGAAAATAATTCCCCCTTTATCACTAAATGATTTCGAAAAATGTGAATTTTGTAGCCAAGCAAAAATTACTATAACACCACATAAATCTGTTTTAAGAGAAACTAAACCTTTTGAATTAATTCATTCAGATATTTGTGAATTTGATGTTGTTTTAAAGAGGAATGGAAAAAGGTATTTTATTACTTTTATTGATGATAATTCTGATTTTTCCTATGTTTACCTTATGAAAAATAAAAGTGGAGCAATTTATATGTTTAAAATATTTTTTCCAGAAATTGAAAATCAGTTTAATAAGAAAACAGAAAGATTTCAGAGTGATAGAGGAACCGAATATGATTCAACTGATTTTAAAAATCTTTATGCTTCACTTGTATTATTCATGAGACGACTGCTCCATAATCACCTAAAATGAAAGGAAAAGTCGAAAGAAAAATCGAGACAGCAGGAAAATCTGGGCTGTTGTATCCTAGGGGCGGCGTGGCCATTGTGAACTGCTAGCACAAACACCGAGCAAAGCAGCGAAACATTTTAAAGAGAGCGACCTAGTCTGCAACTCAACCCGGCGTTTTCCATCGTTACTTGGTAAATCGTTCCTGGTTTTTCAACATGACTTTAAGAGGTCATTAATTGAACACTTATCATAATTCCAACATGAAAAATATAATTTTTAAAATAAAAAATAATGTAAGAAAGAGATTGACAATGATTACGTGTGTAGGACGGCTTCTATTTAATAGATCATCTCTACTAAATTAATTTCATCAAAAAAAATCAATTGAAAAGTGAGTTAATTAAACATTTCAAATTTCAATAGCCAAAAATGCATATATATATATATATATATATCAAGTTTTTAATAAAATTTAATAGAGATAATCTACTACTTTTCAAAAAAATTGATTCATTTCACTTTGAGACACATTGGATATTTGAATGTGGTGATGGACCAACTTTATTGGGGTCCACGGCTCGGTTAAAATGATTTCCCTGTTTAGTAAATCATATCCACTAAATTTCATTAAAAAAGAATTGAACCGGAAGTGAGTTAACTAAATATCTTAAATTTGAACGGTTAGAAATATACATGTATATCAATTTTTTAATTAACACACTTTTAGGTTGAATTTTTTAATAAAATTTAATAGAGATGATTTACTAAATCATGAAAATTATTTTCACTAAATTTCATAAATTTTCTTACCAGTTTACCCTCAAAAGCCCTAATCCATATATATATAGTATATATTGTTTAATATGTTGAGAAATGTGCCATATATATATTTATATATACTTCTAGACGTAAGCTTCGAAGTGTTCAAATTAAGGAAAATATGATGGCTACATAAACTTCATTATTTGATTAAACATTTATGCACTTTGTCGTACTAAAATAAAATATAATATGGTACAATAACAGTACTGGACCACAAAGGATTATAACTAAAAGACAACCCAATTAAATTACCATTTTTATTAAAAGTGACAGGAGATAGAGTTGAAATCCTCTAGTAATTAGAAAGTCAAAAGTTAAGCTCCAACGTGTTTTTTGTCGCCCCAGATATTTTTTAATATTACAGGTTAACTTTTATGTAATGCGAAGAAAGACAGGTTAGTTTTTATGCACTGCGATTAATTCTTATTCGTGGAATAGTCAACTGCTAGTCATTAAATATTTTTGTAGTTACCGAGATCTGATATCGAGATCTTCTAGTCAAACTCAGAACTAATTTCAAATTAAAATGTAATTTGGTTTAATTTGTGTGTAATAAAGCCTTGTGCTTAGGGCGGATTTAGAATTTTTTCTAAAAGTGAAGCAAGTATAATACTACATACTATATATCACTTTACATAAATTAAAGAAGACAATTTAATACTAATATTACTTTTGTTTAAGATTAAGCAGGGCAAGATTAGTATTATTAGTCATTTTTTTAAAAAATTAAAGGAGAAAAACTTATATATATATATATTGAGATGAATTTGATTAATTAGAAAGTAGCTGGCTGATATATCATACTTTTTGAAATTGTACTTTTATTCAGCAAAATTTCACTCAATACTTTTTGAAATATATATATATATATATATATATTTTAAGAAAAAGGAAAGTTTATGTATCTCCTTTGAATTACGAACAAGGAAAATCCACCCCATATACTACTTGGTGAGATTCGAACATTAGATCTTTCTTAGATTTGAGTAGTTCTCGTACGGATCAATTCGTAGGGATTAATACTTTTAATGACCGTTTTTTGTCACAAAAATATTGGGAAGATATTTTTAAGTATAAAAAACTATCGCTAAAAGTCTAGTATGTATGAGAATTTTTCTCTCCACATATGTGTACACTATTATATGTATTTCACTTTTCAATCCGGATTTTATTTAGATAAACTAGCTATTCCCCACAAAAAAATTAAATTGATTAAGCTCAAATGAGAGCCAATCAAGCATTTATAAATACAAGGTGTTTTTATTTTATTATATTTTTTTTCCGCCAGTTGAGATATCGTTTCAATTATATATGAGTTAATTATAATGTTTTCTAGCTAGTTATATAATTACTAAGTGTTTGATAACAATATAGAAAATGATAAAAAAAAAAAAAAAACTAATTTTATGGGGAGTTGAAAAATAAGTTAACGTTCATTACATGGGACGACCTAATTAATTATCTGTTAAATTTATATGATAGTATATTATAAAACATTCATATAGGTACCATGTAGTATATAAATTAATAATTTCGGGTAATTAACAAAAATGACCCTTGAAGTTTGACCAATGTCCCTCGCTAGCCCCTAAAGTTTAATTTTTGGCTGAAGCATCCTTAAAGTTTCAAATTTGTCCCTCACTAGTCCAAAATTAGATGCTCCGTTAAAAACTTGGATGCAAAAGAGATGTGGATGGATGAGAGAGGGACACATTTCAAACTTCAGGGAGTTATTCTCAGAGGTTTTCAAACTTCAGAGGTTATTTTCTAAGGTTTCTCGTCCAGTTTTTAACGGAGCATCTAGTTTTGGACAAGTGGGAGAAAATTAGAAACTTTAAGGATGCTTCAGCCAAAAATTGAACTTTAGGGACGAGCGAGAGATTCGGGTCAAATTTTATGGGTCATTTTTGCTAATTACCCAATAATTTCCTTACGCATAGTGCTTATGATTCTCTGAAAACAGCTTAATTGTATTTGAAGTTGTCCCTTGACCCCCTTGCAAGTTCAATTTGTCTAAAACCCACTATTATATTGCAATTGTTTTTGAGTACTACTTGGATTATCTTTTTAGCCCTCATTACGCGTTTATTTGTCAATGTTGAGTTCTTTAACATGCTTGAGATGAAAAGTTCTTGTTGTATGTATGATGTGTTGCGTTAATATGGCTATTGTTTATTCAAATAGAGTTTTTACCGGTTAATAAAATAAAATAATATAGTATATTGAACAAAGTATGATCTACTTTTAGGAAGAGTAAGTAGATTTGTGAATTTTACTTAATTAGACAAATACAGAGAATCGTTATTTAGTCATATGATAAACTAAATAACAAATAAAAAATATTTTAATAAAATAATAGTTATTAATTTATTGTTTATTTAATACTCGTTAAATTAATAAGTTGACTTAATATATATATATTATCCTACGTTGCTCCAAGTTTGCTTGTTAGGCCTGTTCATAATACCGTTGACTTTCTACCAATAATTGCTATTTAGTTGACATTCTTCACGATTATATATATTTTAGTTATGTGTATCTATATATTCACACAACTATACAAATGTATATGTTTTAATACACGCAGATGGATAGATTCAAGTACGTGGTTCAAATAGAAAGAGAGTGGAGATGGGAATTGAATCTGAACGCTTTCCGCAAATATTCACGCTTTCAATCAATTGAAGTCAAACACGGATTCATAATTGTCTTTCAATCACCTGAGGTTAAATTGGACTTACAACTTCTCAGTTGTGAGAGGTGAAGATCAATGCCACTTAAACTAAAACTCGTGTTTTTTTTAACAAAACATTACTCTACATCCAACCAACGTACAACCTAGATCTCTTTAAAGCTTAGATTAAAAAATAATTTATGGATGACAACAATCTTGTGTCCCGGTTGGTATTATTCTTTTTCTTGTAGCAAGAAAGTCACCGGTTCGATTTATATGGATGTAATATCAAGCCCTTTACTATCTCCACTCATTATAGCTGTTGTGTGTCCACCATTTATGGTGGTAATATAATTCTATACAAATAAAAATATTGCATTATTAATTTATTATTGTATTATCACTTGTTTAAAATAATAATAATAATAATAATAATAATAATAATAATAATAATAGTAATAATAATAATACATGTATTGTTTTGTTGAGTTGAACCAATAATTGCTATTCTGGTTGACATTCTTCCCACTAATTTATAATTTTGATTTTGCCTAGAAGTTTTTAGGAATATGTATTTTCTCTCTCAAATTTTATGGCACGCTTGCGTATCTTTTAATAAGATTGACTTCTAATATCATATCATATACTATACTATAAGATATAATTTGATTCGTGGATTTGAGAATTCAAGAAAAAAAAGTAATAATTTTTTTTTGTTTGGTAAGCATAAATTCCCGAAATACTTTCCTAACATAGGGGAAAGTACGGGGTGTAGGTCGGAAAATACCCTAGAGGGGAGGGGGTTGAATAGGGTTTTTAAAACTAAATCAAATTTATAAAACCGTTTATAAAAATACTTAAAGTCTATATCAAGCAATCAAGCAAAGTACTTAAGATCAAAGAAGATATAGAAAGATTAAACCGATAAAAGTCAAAATTTTTTGTCAACACGGTTCGGCTTGTTATCCCCTACTTTTGTGCTCGGATAGTTACCCAATAATATCCACTAATACCGATCTTCTTCTAGGTGAAGATCAAACCTTTACAAGTGAACACACTCTACAAATATTGATTTCTCTCAACACTCACATAAGAATAACCTCTTGCTATTTTAAGAGATGAATCTCTCTTAATATTTGAAGAAAAAGAATTCAGTGACTAACACCAATGTACAATAGCTCACAAGTGTATGAATATTACAATTTAAGCTCACACTAGGAGATGTCAAATTTGATCAACAATTTATAGTTCAAAACAATGATGATTGATTAAAAGCAATGTTCTTGAATATTTGAGTATTGAATATAGATGAAGAGACTAGTGTTAGAATGATTAAAGAGTGTTTAAATATGTGTTAGATAGTGTATATATAGTCTAGGACAACATATGGTCGTTTGGAGGGAGTTGGTAGAAGTTTGGTGTTAAAAATGGTAAAAAACCAGAAATCCAATAGCTAGTTTTTGGACCATCAGTCGACTGAGCAAATCTCATCAGTCGACTAGGTGGCCATCAGTCGACTGAGCACTTCTCATCAGTCGACTGATGAGCACTGTCTGGCAGGCCAAAAATACAATTTTTACACTTTTATAATTTAGCTCTAAAATCGATTTTGATGCTTGGAGAAGGTCATATATAGGTTCCTCAGACACCTATTTTTGGTAGAACTCCAAATAAGATAATTTAGAATTTATTATGAATTAAATCTAAAACCAGTTTTTGCGAAAATATATTATGAAAGAATTTTTTAGGAGAACTTTGATTTGATCAATCTATTTGTGTAAAAACAAATTGTATGAGCTAAAAAGAGAATCAAACAAGAACCTTTACATAGAAAACATAAACACTCACTCAAATATAAAATAACGAGTTTTCGAGGGCTTTATTTGTATCTTCGGTTTTTTTCTTCCTTAGGTCATTGATCTTCATAGTAGTTGTATGAGGTGTGAGACATTGATGAAAGAAATCTTTGTAAGTGAATAAACTTGGTTCTGGCTTTTCGGTTTAGTCCACATTGATCAATTGAATGTGGCTATTACTTAAAACATCAACTTAGTTAAATTATACATGATTAACGTTATTATTATTATCAAAACAAGATTAGTGACTTTTAGGTCAACAATCTCCCCCTTTTTGATAATGAAAATAAATTAATGTGTATTTGTGATTAAGTTCATAAGTTGTAAAATTTTTAAAGGGAGGGCTCCCCCTCAAACTATGCATAAGATAGAATAAAATAAGCATACATAAAAAAAATTTAAATCCATTGCAAGATTGTAATAAAAACTTAAACTTTAACTAACTTCAACTAGATTTAAATAAAATATTAGAATTAAAACCATACTAAAAACCAATCAAAGCAAGAGACATAAGTTCTTAAGTTCATAGTTAAGCATAATAGGAAAAGATTGTACCAAACACTTTATTTATTTCTCTCCCTTTGTCATAATCAAAAAGGGATGGGAAATAGATCACTCATTGGCATCTTCTTGTGGCCATTGACCCCATCCTTGATTGCCGTGCCACGGGTTCCATGGTGGAAATACATAGTCAGCGTATTAGTGGAGGAATGCGGCTTCATGAGCTCTTTGTGTTTCCTTAATACGGTTGAATCTATTGTCCATTGTCACCGAGAAATTTTGGGTTGCTTGCAAGATGGCTTCATTTGGATTAGCCGAATGAGTAGCTTAGTGGGAACTAGAGGGAGCTTGGGAGGAAGTTCCGTGATGAGGTAAGTCTTGTTCCATGGTCTCCGGTTAAGTTGTATATTCCTCATCATCATTCACATCATCATCATCATCATCATCATCATCATCATCATCCTCATTTTTGTCAAGAGGATCATTGGAGATCCATTCACCGTCCTCAATGTGATATCCTATTAGTCGAATAGTTTTGGCGGTGTAAGTCTCATTGTCTGTGGAAACAATAACATCGGTTTCATCATTGAGGTTGATATCATAGAATTGAAATAGGCGAGTGAGAGCCATCCCATATACCAAACCTTGTTTCTTACGGCTAGTTATGTCAAAAAGATGATGAAACACGAGATTTTCATAATTGAGCTTATGTCCTATAACAATTGCACAAACCAAAAAGGTGTCCAATGCATTTACCGAAGCCCGACTACCCTATCTTGGAACAATTGAATACCCTAGAATAGAGTGAATGAGCCGGCTTTGCAAGGTAAGCATAGATGCTTTGATTTCGGGTCCCGTACCACTCTTGTGTTGCCTATAGCGTCTTTTAAGAATAAGGGTTAGGGCCTCGACTTTCTCATACCTAAGTAAGTTGCCAAAGTTGGATGGTACGTTCGTCACATTTTCGGTTGGAAAGTGATAAATTCTACTTAAATCAGCTTCAGAGAAAGTAATCATGCGTCCATTTAGCAATGTAGCAAGTTTAAACATGTTTGGACGTCTGGATTCGAGTAAGGGGTGATGAAGGTTGGCATAGAATAATCTAACCAAGCGAGGATAGACATTATCTCTTATAGACAAAAAATTTAGGATGCCTTGATTACAAAATAAAGCAGTGATATTCAAGCCATTTGAAGAGAGTAATTTGATATTGAATTATTTACCTTAAACGATGGTACAAGTAACATAGTCGGTGTTGAATTTTTCTTCAACTATGTTGGATATGAACAATAGTGGCAATGGTACTTGCGGTGGGATGGCCGATGATGCACCTACTTGGGTACAGTCTTGCGAGGGCGACGAGAGCGAGGTCCTTGAGACATTTCTAGAGAAGTGGGGTTAAAGATATAAGTTTTGAAAAATTAGGGTTTAAGGAAAAAAATTGAAATTTTTGGGTGAAAATATGTTTTGGATGAAGGAAAAGGGTAATAAATTGTTTATATAGGTAAGGTGAGATGATTTTGTGCATAAAATTTGGTGTAGGATAGAGTTTTAGGTGAAAGATCAAAAATGGAGGCTAGGGTTAGGGTTAGAGAAAGAGTAAAGTGGGTTTGAGTGATTTAGAATGGAAAATATTTGATTTGGTGTAGATTTGATGTAGAATGATGTTGGTTTGATGTTTAGAGATGATTTTGGTGAAGATAGATGGAGGTGTTAAGGGATTATGAAGGTTTTAGGTTGTCGAGACGAGAAGAGTTTCAAAATATGGTGAAGAGGAGAATGATAAAAACAGGGAAAGACAGTGGAAATAAATCACTGCTTGACGGCTCCGAAATAGCGTGTTGTGTTATAGCCCAAGTGCAAGCTTGTCAAGTTGTATTACTGTCTCGGAAGTCCGAGTGTCGAACCACAGGGATAAGTGAAAAGGGATGGAATGGATTACGGATTTTACGGTTTTCAGATTTTGTAAGTTGGATTTGTTGTGAAACAACGAAAATGTAAAACGGTTGTGAAAATTAATAAGAAAGCACTAAGGTAGTTGGAGGTTAGTTACGATTTAAGAGACAGTCATCACTAGCTCATACAAAGATTACAACACAAGGTTTTTCAAGTTATGGGGAATGTTGGTGTATCTCTCAATAGCAAAGGGTGCGACGCTAGGCGACTCATTCCCGGATTGAAGCTATATCAAGAGAAAGACAAATGACGTCTACACCAGAAACAACTATTTGTGACTGCTTTTATGACTACCACAAAGACAAGGTTATCATTCCTACTTCTTAGCTTCAGGTGTGAAGCAAGGCAACCCATTCCCGATGAAGCTAATCGGAGATAGATATGACAAACTAATCATAAAAAGATTTTTCATAAAGCAAGTGTATGTAATCTCATGATTTAAAGAATGAAAATTAGAAAGTGAATCCAAACAATGAAACGGAATGAAGTTTATGGGATAAATCTGTCATCTCATCATTTATAACTTATGGTAGAAAACAAAGAGTCTAAGTATCACATAAAGTGTAAGAAGCACTCAATGTATCAATAAATGAATAAAAAATGAGATTAACAAATTTATAATCCATCCATGGAGTTTTAAGAACTATTCATAATTTCTATGAAGAGGAAAAAAGCTCCATGGATGGGGGAAAAAGACTACAAGCTTTCTAGAACCATATAAATATGTTGCATGTTCATAAACAACCAAGTACTAAATATAAAAGGCATATAAAGTCTTAATTTAATATGAGTATACCTAGAAAGCTTGTAACAATGGAGGAAATGAAGAAGAAAAGGATCTACAATTATTTCTTAAACTTTAAACATGGATTGAACCATTAATCACCGAATATTACCTCGCGATTCACCTCCGTAACCTTAGTAAGAGACTACTCCATAATACTCGAAGCAAGAATTATAGAAGAAGCATTCATTTCTTAAAATCAAAGTAAACTTACAAGAAGAAGAAGAAATTACAAGGTGTTAGCTCTCACTTCTCTCTAAAACTTGTACAAAAACTTAGATATCTTAGCCTAGAAACTAAGAATAATATATATATATTACAAGGTTGCAAAATATCTAACTAAATATCTAAAATAACTTAAACCACAAAAATAGCCCATTTTGGGTGTGAACTGAGAAAGCTGTCTGGGGCCATGATCGATCATGCTTATGCCCATGATCGATAATGGGAGTGCACTGCCAGAAATTTTGGAAGCCATGATCGATCATGGCTTTGCGCAGGATCGATCATGGCTTTGCCCAGGATCGATCATGGGCCTGGGAAATTTCTCTTAACACTATTGCAAGCTATTTAAACTTGCTCTTGATCATTCCAAGCACTGCCATTGTATTCCAATCCTTCAAACACATGGAATACTACAAAATTCACCTCAACTTGGGCCACATTACATACAATACTCGCTAAGGCACTAATCTTGAGATAAGTGGGTAATTAGGAAAAATTAAAGGAAGCTTACACACGACAATATTATGCGTTTATCATTGCTCTCAATCACAGAGCCATTGCTTAGTCGATTGATGCTTGACCTTCAGTCGACTAAAGGAAGCTTAGTCGACTGATGACTCCTCATTAGTGGACTGATCATGCATTTTTGCTCAGATTTTCTCAGCTTTTGCTCTTTAGTCCATTTGAGATTGGAACTAACATATAGGAACACTTTGGAACTGCAAGATCACTATTAGTACACATGATAATATAAAAATGGAATGCAAGCTATGTACGGCTATTATTTGCACAAAAATTAATTAATTTGAAACAAGGTTTGTATGCTTTAAAAACAAGCATTATTGATCAATATACATGAATATTTTGGTCAACTAGATATCACATGCTCTAGTCATACAAAGTTCACGTCGAATAGTGCAAAAGCAATAATCGGAAAGTGGTTTTGTGAAAATATCCTTAAATTGCGATTCGATGCCAACGAATTCAATATCAACGTCATCTTTTTTGCACATGCTCACGAATAAAATGATATCTTATCTCAATGTGCTTAGTACGTGAATGTTGTATGGGGTTCTTGGTCAAGCTAATAGCACTTGTGTTATCACATTTAATGGGAATGTGGCTAAAACTAATTCCAAAGTCTTAAAGTTGTTGTTTAATGTATAAAATTTGTGCACAACAACTTCTGGCCGCCACATATTCGGCTTCAGCCATTGAAAGGGTCATCGAATTTTGTTTCTTTCTTGACCAAGATACTAGTGCGTGTCCTAGAAAATGACAAGTGCCACAAGTGCTTTTCCTATCGATTTTGGAACCGGCAAAATCTGCATCGAAATAATTTATTATGTCAAAAGAGTTCTCTCTTGGGTACCACAAACCCAATAAAGTAGTACTGAAAAGATATCAGAATATACATTTAACAGCAAGTAGGTGTGATTCTTTAGAATCCGCTTGGAATCGTGCACAAAGATATACACTAAACATAATATCCAGCCTAAAGGCTGTCGAATACAATAAACTACCGATCATACCTCGATATTTCTTGATGTCCACACTTTTACCAAGATCGTTCTTGTCAAGCTTCAATGTTGAACTCATAGGCATACTGATTGATTTAGCTCCTTCCATGTCGAATTTCTTAAAGAGTTCCTTCACGTACGTCTCTTGATTGATAAAAATTCCGTCTTTGCATTGCTTCATGTACTTCTCTTGATAGACAAAGTATGAATTAAGTCCATATTAACATGTCCTAATCTTCTATGCCATAACCAACAAATATCGTTAATAGCGGATAAACATTTAACATCTTATTGAGACAAATCATCAAGCTCAAGAGTGTACGTATTGTTAGTTCTATATGCAACAAGTAAGATGGAATCATTACTAACATTCTTAACAATGCAATGATCGGATTTAAAAATAACTTCATATCCCTTATCACACAATTGACTAATGCTAAATAAATTATGCTTTAAACCTTCAACTAAGAGAACATTATCAATACATGTAAAATAGTTTATCCAAGTTGTCACTTCCATAGTTTATCAAATATACACCTTTGCATTCCTAATAGTTTATCCAAGTTGTCCCTTCTATTGGTGAACTTGGTTAGACTATTAGTTAAGTCATCCACTTGGGTTTTCAATTTGACATTTTACACTGCAAGTGTGTTTGAAGTTTCTTTCCCCTTTCTTTCTTCAAGGTTTTAATTTCATTTTTCAAAACGACATTTTCTTTTTGAAAAGTTTCACACTTGCTAGAAACCATTAAATTGTCCTTTTTAAGGCTTGCATACTTTTAAATAAATTTTCAAACTTGCTATGCAATTTCTCAAACACTTCATATAATTCATCATAGTCATTCTCATAATGTGCATCATTATTAATAGAGACATCACCATCGCTAAACGAATCATAATTAGAGTCTACCTCATCGTCTTTTGCTATAAGGCAAAGGTTTGCCGTTTCCTCGTGGCTAGAGTCGGCACCGGACTCCCCTCCTTCGGAATCACTCCAAGTGCCTTTGAGGGCGTGCTTTACTTGCTTGAAAGCTTTGTCCCTCTTATCCCTCTTCTCCTTTCTTCTAACTGGGTAATTGGTTTTGAAATGCCCTGATTGATGGCAGTGAAAACACTTCTTTACTTCTTCGTTTTCAGCTCTTAGTTGAATTGATCGATCATTGTTCATCCTTGATTAAGAATCAAAATTGTTTCTTTTTCCTTGAAAGTTCTTTTTCTTAGCTAGAAATTTTATGAATTTTCTAGATAGAAGAGCCATGTCCTCATCTCCTCCCATCGACTTCTCGTCATCCTCTCGTTGACTTGCTTTGAGAGCTAGAGTCTTTTTGGCTTTCGAATCACCCCTCTTCTTCTCTTTCCAATTCCTTCTCATGGGTTTTGAGGGAACCCAAGAGTTCGTTCATGCTAAGCGTCTTGAGGTTCTTGGCTTCTTGAATAGCCGTTACTTTTGGTCTTTATTTCTTGGGAAGAGTTCTAAGAATCTTTTAAATCTTGTCTTCATTAGAGTAGACATTTCCAAGAAGATCCAAAGTATTAGTGATAATAGAGAACCTACTATACATAGAAGCAAGTGATTCATTTGGCTCCATTTTAAATAGTTCATAATCATGAACAAGCATGTCAATATTATCATCCTTAACTTGTGAGGTTCTTTTATGAGCAACCTTTAGTTTATTCCAAATTTCTTTTGCGGTTTTACAACTAGAAATTATGTTGTATTCGTCCATGGTCAATGCACAATGTAGAGAATTTAAGACTTTAGCATTAAATTGGATTTTCTTAGTGTCATGCTCATCGTATTCGGAAATAGACTTTGGAAGGACATTACCCCTTTCATCGGTTTTGGTAATCTCATAGGGTCCAATGAGTGTAACCCTCTATTGTTCAATGTCACTAGCTTGAAGAAAAGTACACATGCGATTTTTCAAATAACTATAATTTTTGCCATAAAAAATAGGTGGTCTAGTGGTGGAAGAACCTTCGTTAAGGCCGGTTCCTTGATAAAGAGACATGATCATAAACTCTAAGATTGTAGAGTCAAAACAAGAGTACAACTTTTGATACCAATTGTAGGTCAGAAAATACCCTAGAGGGGGGTAAATAGGGTTTTTAAAACTAAATTGAATTTATAAAACCGTTTATAAAAATACTTGAAGTCTATATCAAGCAATCAAGCAAAGTACTCAAGTACAAAGAAGATATAGCAATTAATTAATAATCTAGAGATAGAAAGATTAAACCGATAGATGTCAAAGAATTTTTGTCCACACAGTTCGGCTTGTTAGCCCCTACTTCCGCGCTCTGATAGTTTCCCGAGAATATCCACTAATACTTATCTTCTTCCTGGTGAAGATCAAACCATTAGAAGTGAACACACTCTACAAATGTTGATTTCTCTCAACACTCACACAAGAATAACCTCTTGCTATTTTAAGAGATGAACCTCTTTTAATATTTGAAGAATAAGAATTTGGTGACTAACACCAATGTACAATAGCTCACAATTGTATCAAGATTACAATTTAAGCTCACATTAGGAGATATCAAATTTGATCAACAATTTATAGCTCAAAATAATGATGATTAATCAAAAGTAATGTTCTTGAATCTTTGAGTATTGAATATAGATGAAGAGAATAGTGTTAGAATGATTCAAGAGTGTTTAAATATGTGTTAGATAATGTATATATAGTTTAGGACAACATATGGCTATTTGGAGGGAGTTGGTAGAATTTGGGGCCAAAAATGGTAAAAAATCAAAAATCCAACAGCTAGTTTTTGGACCATCAGTCGACTGAGCACTGCTCATCAGTTGACTGATGAGCACTGTCTGGCAGGACAAAAATGCAATATTTACACTTTTGCAATTTAGCTCTAAAATCGATTTTGATGCTTGGGGAAGGTCAAATATAGGTTCCTGAGACACCTATTTTCGGTAGAGCTCTAAATAAGATCATTTAGAATTTATTATGAATTAAATCCAAAACCGGTTTTTGCCAAAAGATATATGAAATAATTTTTTAGGAGAACTTTGATTTGATCAATCTATTTGTGTAAAAACAAATTGTATGAGCTAAAAGGAGAATGAAACAAGAACCTTTACATAGAAAACATAAGCACACAGTCAAATATAAAATAACGAGTCTTCAAGGGCTTTGTTTGTATCTTCGTTTCTTTTCTTCCTTTGGTCATTGATGTTCACAGTAGTTGTATGAGGTGTGAGACATTGATGAAAGAAATCTTTGTAGGTGAATAAACTTGGTTCTGGCTTTTCAGTTTAGTCCATATGTGATCAATTGAATGTGTCTATTACTCAAAACATTAACTTAGTTAAATTACACATGATTAACGTTATTGTTATTATCAAAACAAGATCAGTGACTTTTAGGTCAACACGAGGGAAATCATTTCACTCAGATCCGTGGGATTGATTTTTCCTTTTGATTTTCCAGTATTTATTACAAAAGTTTTGGACAACAATATTCCTACCTAAATATGCTATTGCGAAATTTACCGATTTATGATGTTGTTTTTTATTTTAAAATACAAGTGTATTATTGAAATATTGATATATTTTTACTTTCCTTTCTTGTACTAACCAAACACCGGAAGGAAAATCAAATAATATTTCCTAAATACTTTCCATACTTTACCAAACACAGAGAAATAAACTTGTCATGACCTTTAGTTTCCCACCCTTTGGGAAGACAAGGGAATTGATTTTCCTTCTATGAATCAAATAAGGGCTAATAGTATTATAAAAGACATCATCTATTTCAAACATATTAATTACGCTCATTTGAGAGTATTTATAAAGTTACATTTGAGAGTATTTATTAGATTTAATTAATTAAGGTATTACCTTTTAGGTTTTTTTAATAAAATAATCTACATTTTTGTTAACAGTTTAATAATAACCTACATTATTATACTAGTATTTCGAATTTCTCAAAGTTTCTCTTCTCTCATTCATCTTTCAAAGTAAAGCATTATAAACGCACACACGCTATATAGCTATAAATTATGGATGAGTACGTGCAAAATTTGTTTCATGAGACTATATAAAGAAGATGTTGAAACATGTCCAGTAAAGGAAAATATTTATATATATTGCAAATATTCCTTTAGTTGTTCACCAAAAAATTATTTCTTGAGTTGCAATTATATTTATATATTTATAGGTTTTAGATACTCTTTTTAATTTGTTTGTACGTTAATTCTAAAAGCTTTAATTGTTATTCTTAAGAAATACTGGATGTTGTTGACCAGAAGCTATTAGTTTAATTAAGATTTAACAGTATGTTCACAAACTATAAGTTATAATTAAATTTCATTTGTTCGAGTTTTAATTTTTTTTTTTTAGTATAGGTTAAATTTGTTGTGAAAAGTTAAGAGAGTACTTGGGATGTTCATTTCAATTAAATTGGTGTTTTCAAATTCACTATTATACTGAGCTCTTAAATTTTATCTTGATCAAAATTTATTGTCAAGTATTTAATTAGTGGTGGATAGATATGAAAATGATGACAATCCCATACTTAACGAGTGATTTTATTATAGGTGTGAAACTTAAAGTCCATCTAATAAAAAGAAAAAAGGTAATTAACAATGTTATCAATGTTTATAAAAATGAGATAGAAAACATATAATATAAATTTAGAGAAAATGGGTTTTAAGTATCTCCTCGATAATTATATTCAAGCTAGAGACACCTTATAATTTCAAAATAGATAGAGGACTTCCTCACAATTTACTTTAGCCACAAGAACAATTTTCAAATCATTGTTCACTGAGAGGATACACCCTTTTTTTTGTCAATTATAACCTTATTACAATCTTTTTTTTTATTACCATTGGTGGTTGTTAAGCCTAACTAATTACCTCCGCCACCACCACCCACTGGAGTTTCGGCAGCCGCTCCAGAGCTTCAATCCAGCGAACATTCTTGTACCTCCAACAAGGACAAGAGTGCTATGGCAAGAATTTTTATGTAGTGCAAAAACAAATTTGCACTCAAATTTACGTCTTTAATTACTTGCAAATTTATTGCAAAAATGAATTTGTACAAAAATTTGTATCTTAATCTGTCTATGGATTTAATACAAAAATATATTTGCACAAAAATTTATAACATTAGTTGTTTGCGGATTTAGTGCAAAAACAATTTGCATAAAAAATATATCATGAGTTATTTGAGAATTTAGTGAAAATATGTTTTTGCATTAAAATATGTATCATTTGTTGCTTGCGGATTTAGTGCAAAAACAAATTTGCACTAAAATATGTATCATTATTTGATAGCGGATTTAGTTAAAAAGCACATTTGCACTAAAAATATATTTTGAGTTGCTTGAGGATTTAGTGCAAAAACATATTTGAACTAAGAAATGTATCATTTTTGCTTGCAGATTTGGTGCAAAAACAGTTTTGCACTAAAATGTGCATCATTAGTCGCAATGGATTTAGTGCAAAAATAGATTTGCAGTACTAATGCTGGAACTTTGGTGAGGTCATAATACTCTAGTAATAGTTACCAGAGCTCCGGAGGGGGATAATGGTGGTGGTGGGGGCTGGTGGTGACTAATTTATTTTTAAGAAAAATTAAAAGATATGGATGAAGGGTATTTTAAGTAAAAGAAAAATGAGTGTCCTTATTTTAGAATGAAAATGTAAAATGTTATTTCTTTGAATATAATTATGGAGGAAATCCTTTTAACCCATTGTCTCATAAATTTATAAATGTGCCCGTGTATCGCACGGGTTAGAAAACTAGTTATATATTACAGGTTTGGCACATGCACTACATAATTTTTTTGTGAAAAATAATAAATGCACCGCAAGTTAATTAATTAAGTGGGGCTATAACTTTACGCATATTTGAAAATTAATACAAGTAAAAAGTTGTAAATAGCTATAGGGAAGTATGAGCATATTACAAAACATAAAAAAAAATTAAAATTAAAAATTAAAATTAAAATTAAAATTAAAATAAATAAATAAATAAATAAAAATGTAGGTGTCATAACTGCGCATTGAAAGTAGGAGCAACTATGCCCTTTCTGATAGATGTTACTAACACATGGCAAACTCTCTTTTAATCGAATTTTATTAATATTAGAAATATTTGGCAACCCTGTTTTAATATCGTTCTATTAGTATAGCTAAATATGATAACTCGCACTTTTAAGCAATCTATGAATTACAAATTTTTAACTACTACTCTTTTTGATTATAGGGTGAGTAAACGAGGTTGGATCTGTTATTGTGACGCCTCGAATCCCATTAAGAGATTTAGACTTTCGAAACTTGGTTAATCACAATGCTGAATGCAGACGACGAGTGTAAAGTTACATTAGATTAAAATATTATTTAAAACAAGTCATGTTAATGTCTCATAAAAATTTTGGCACGCAAAGTCAATAAAATCAACATTTTTCAACCTATTAGTAGTAAAACGATTTTATTATACAAAGTCTCCACATCTTAAAACAATTTACTGATGTTTACATAAAATAAAATATAAATCCAGTCCATGAACAAGAGAATTTAATTACAAATATAAAAGAGTATACGAGTCCAAAATATTTTACAACTTAGTCCTTAGCGTAAGGGAGACACTAAGAGCACAACTAAAATACTCAGGGACACCAAACTTTTTAAAAATTAATTTTATTTTCACGAAGCCACCACCCAAAATACGTACATACGTAGACATATATACATATACATATACATACTAAACACAAGAGAGAAGAGAAATAAAGGTTTTAAGTGGGTTTTCATCTACTTCATTCTCTCCATCTATCGTCTTCATCTTCACATCTTTATTTCTTATTTAATTTCTTAAGCCTTTACTAGCTACGACCAAACATGACAGTAGGACACAACAATCGGTCACCAAGTTTGGGGTTTTAATATTAATTGGGCACTGTGTGTAACTTAATTTTGTGATCTCTGTTTGTCTCTCTTAGTTCTTACTCCTTTGAATTTTTCCGTTGGATGGGGACTCTATACTATCACTTCAAGTTAAACATTTATTTAGTTAATAATAATAAAAATGAATCTTCAATGTCAGTGTAAATCTTGGTTAGGGTGCATTTTAATTCATATGATCTTTTTTCTAAGGACTTGATTTCAGTTTATTTAGCTCTTTGAGTTGAAAGCAAATGCGCTTCAATGGAATTCAATATAAAGAAAGAAATTGAACGTATTTTGAGCATGGGTCAGTAGCAGTTGAAAGAGATTAGACGAATTTGAAATTATAAGCATACCATCTAGAAGGAGTGTGGTGTCCCAGAGTTAATTTAGTGGTGCTCATAGCACCACCCTTAGCGTAAAGGACTACAAAATGGTTCATTATCGTTAGAATCTTGTATGAAGATCGATCATGTGCGACCCACGAGACTTAACCTGCAAGACTATTAGAAAGTAGGAGTGAATCAAAACTGGGCTCTGAGGAAACTAATTTAAGTTTTATATAAAAATACATAATGTAAACCACATACATATCCCCTTTATACAAAATAAGATTTGAATACTAGTAAAACTTTATACATGAAAATAGTGCAATGCAAAACACACATAGCATGCAGAACCTAACCACTATGATACCATCCTAGTATTTGGAATCTACCCGAACTGACTATATTAGTCCTACCTCTTCGGCCAGCCTATGACTTGTACTCATAGAACTCATGGTTTAACGAGGTAGTCTAATTAATGTGTTTCGCGTAATTAAGATTATTAACTTCCTAATGCATTATGGAATTCGACAACTCATGTTGACCCTAAGATACAAATTATTTTAGGTTTTTCACTTATCGTTTCGCCTCGTGTATTAGTATATTATTGAATACGGTTACTATGTCCTAACTACTATTACATGGCAAGAAGACTTCTCATTAATCGGCCACTCATCTATAGCTTAATGGGCAACTTTAGACTACATGATTATATTTCCACTTTAATCATTAGTTATTTTATGTATCTTTTAAATCCGATCTCTTTAACAAGAATATGTACCAAGTATTAGTCTCACAATCCTAACAATAATAAGAGGAACAATCATAACAATAACAACAACCATAATAAGAATAAACACATAATGGTTAATATGTCGGGCCTCTAGTATAGTGCCCCAGCTTCACCCTATGGTCGACTAGGCCTAAAACATCAGTCCTCGAATGACATCAAGCTTTAAACTTCTATTGTCTTTTTCAAGTGAGTAAACTGCTTAAGGACTATGTCGTAACTTGTGATTCATTTGGATTTATACCCATACAAGACATTTTTTCAAGTACTACCCTTCAAATAGTTACCAAGAAGGTCATTCATATAAGCAAATTCCTACAAGGATGGAACTACTCAAGGAGATTTCCACCTTATAAGGTGAGTACCTAATCGTCTCAAACTCAAAGTCTGTTTGTAGAGCCACATGAAACTACTACGTTGCCAGGAAAGTTTCTAAGCGCAGGATACACAATCTAGTAAGAAGGAAAAATACATTGAGTGAGTTATCCCCTGCACTTTGGTAGACTTTCAGCCACTTGGCAGTAGGCACCTCGAGTACTTTTCGTGCACGGTTTAATGCCTTTCACCCAGGAGGTCTGTATCCCTTGTTACTGATCCAACCCCACAAGATAAGTGTGTAAAACCAGCCCATATGTGTATTGCAACATTAGCAATATATTCATCCATACCATATGATAAGTAGTTTCCAGGCCAAATGCAAATTTATATATAGTTTTCGCATAATCAAATGCCAAATTATTTGTTAAAAATAGTGTTATCACTTTAAGTATAGATATGTGTATTTTAACCAAGGCTCTAGATTCTTCACGGTTCTTAACTCGTCCATTCCAAATGGCTAATCGCACTACCGTTTCGTTATACAATCATACCTTGTGATACAACTATTTATTTCTAATCGATTCTTGCCGGGGTGTATCTCAAATGATCATTTAGTGCCCAACAAGTCACATATGTAATATAAGGGCCGTACAATGCAAAATATAGTTTACACATATCATTCCCAACCAAGGCTACTCTTCACTACATCTTAACACGTTCATCAATATGTGTTCCTATGATGTTTTAGAGTAATATCTCCATCAATAGTTTCCACAGTGGAGCGTATATGCCATTATACTCCAATCTATCATATATATACATTTTTGTCTTGGTGGGTTTTACTGCAAATCACAAAAATAATGACCCATTTGTGAAATTAGTTGTATAAATGTGTACATCTATTGATTATAAGCCATAATCAATTTATTTCAAGTATAATTCAAAAGCTTCAATTTCTAGTTTATACACTTAGTACAAAATGGATTCTTAATGTTGTTTATAATACTCTCTAATGCAACACATAATGGTATAAAATCGAGTTGTGTACTAGTGTTCCCACCTCCATGAAGTTAGATTAGCAAGATTTAAGCAATTGGATGAGATGATGATGGATGGATTGAAATGATTCCCACAAAAACTCGAAGCCCTAAGGTAGAAGATGGTGAAGAACAAGTCTTTCTTGAAAGTTCCAAGCTCCAATCTTTGATCAAAGTTGAAATCCCTCTTCAATCACCACCATTAAATACTCTCCATACATCTATAGAAGCTCTCAATGTGTTTGGGGGTGAAACGCTCGAAATGGTGGTGTTTAGGGTGTTAAATGGGATGAAAATCGGGTCAACACACAAAAATATCAATTTTGATTAAACAAAATACAAAATAGAAGTTAAAGATAATTATGTACCAAATGGAAATTACAAAAACTAAATAAAAAGTAAAAAATTACAAACCAAATGAAAACCAAATCACAATTTGAGAAAGTTTTATTAATGAGCTAATTTGATACTAAATGTAATATTTCAAATAATATAGATATTTATAATATTAATATATATATATATATATAATACAAATATGGTACAGTATACCGATAGTAACAAAATTTAGTAAAATACATTATCAATTCAATATGAATACCATATTATTACATATATTTGTATTAGTTTTTAATATAAAATTGGTACGATACAGTTGGTAATTGATACGATTCAATATAATATATACAACTATAAACTAGAAACAAGTGAATTTGCATAATTTTGGGAGGGTTTTTATTTTATTTTATCCCTATTATTATTGTTTTAAGAAAAATATATATTTAATTAGATTTAAATTCACAACTTACCTAAAAGCTTATAACATAATTTGAAACGATTAAGCTAATAATATTTCTATATTTAATTATTCTCAATCTAACTTACGCATGCTTTGAATGTGAGTCCATATTGGGCTTAAGGAATGCTTATGGTGGTTCTTACGAATCACCAATTAAAAGGAATTGAAATCACCCACTAAGAGGAATTGTTGGCGCTAGGTATTCGAATATTACCAAACTCAACAAACTCTCACGCATTATTTCACTGTTCACATATTTTCTTTTCTAAAAATCTTTGTAGTAGTTTTCTTTATGCGGAAACATATTTCTTTGATCCATTGCTTCTAGTCTACTAATGGTGGTGTGGTGTTCTATCGGTGTCTCTACCAATTAAGGAAACAAGTTTGTTTTATTGAGCTTATTTGCTTGCTGCTTATTCCTTCATTTAAAACGAAAATTTTCATCGCGATTTTGTAATTTTAACTGATATGATAAAAAAAAAAAAATTTAATCCCCAACAATTGCTTTGCCATAATCTGAAATTTAATGCATATTCAATTGTCTTTGAAGATTTTTCTTTGTCTTCTCCTTCATTACTCGAAAGAATTGGAAATTACAAAGTCCAAATCAAATTCTCTTGTTAATTGACCTAATCTAGAGGTATAAAAATCCAAATATGATTAACTATAGCTATTACATTTATTTATAGAATATATTAGGGTTGGAGATACAACCCAAAATGAATTGATAAGGGTGCTGAAGCCCTATAATTTTAGATGGCGTTTATTAATTTTTTTTTTTGCCTTAGAATATTGAACACTGAATGCTTAATGTTGAATAAACCATATGATAATTGTGTTTGTTTTCTAGCTGAACAAACCTCTAAATAAATGCTGTTTATTTAACTCTGAATGCACACACACACACATATATATATATATATATATTATTTGAGACAAAGTCATTCATATCATTTTAACATGCATTAATAAAATGAATAAAAAAATAAGGCAATGTTGGGATAATATTCCATTAAAGTTTTTAATCATTCAACATTATGCATCTGACAGTGAGCTTTTTTTTAACAACCTGTACATAGAGGGATTCAAACACAGGATCTCCCGCCAAATAGATCGATCCCTTACAAGAACCTAGTGAACCACTAGGCCACCCCATATGGTTGACAGTGAGCCTGACTCTTAAATCTTAATGCTGAATGTAATACCCCATACTTTAATTTGCTTTAAATTGAATTATATAAACTTATTTATACTCATGTGAGTAATCGTTTAGTAATTCGGGTGATTCGAATCAATTTTGGTTGGTAAATAAAAAGTTTTGGTCCCTCGCGATTTGTTATTTCTAGCTATCTTTGAGCTATCGTAATTTCTTCGCTATTTATCCTAATGAGATAACAAAGCAGGTGTCTAGTATTTGTAACATTCTACAACTTTCGTGTTTTGACCAAAGTCCAATTCACACTCCTCATGGGTTAAAACAGGGCGCAAAGGAGGCCCATTGCAAAATTCTGGTCATTCGATAGCGCTTCGGCAGAGCGCTATCTTCGGTGAGTTTCTGGGAAAAATATATCAAGAATTTGGGAAAACTTTCACTTAGAAAGTTGTAGATCCTTGAGATACCTTTCTCTGGACATAAAGAACGTCTCAATCGGAGTTCCGAGCGAAAAGTTATGGCTAAAACAAAAACAGTGCGCCAGAGCCCCAAAATTAAAATGCGGACCGGTATGGCGTTTTTGGCATACCGGTCCGGCACCAAAATTTTGGGAAAATTGACCCCTACGGACCGCTATTGGGTATTTTGCATACCGGTCCGCCAGTCACTATTCACCACAGACATAAACTCGTTTTTAAGCTATTTTCACTCATTTTCATCTCATTTTCATGGCAACTCTCTAGAAAACTCTAGAGAGGGAAGGAAGCTTATAGGAGAGGGTTTTTGAAGATATTTCTACACAAACATCACTCCTGATTCAAGAATCAAAGCTCTAAATCATCCCAACCCATTTCTAAGGTACTATTCATCATCTTCCACCTTGGTTTTCTTCTATAAAAGCCCAAGCATGAGCTTTGGCTACTTGGGTTAGGTTTGTACATCATTAATTCGTGGGTTTGGCTATGCTAGGAACACGGTGTCGCGAGAGCTTGAGTATTTCATCGAAGGGGATTTCGGTTTACATCATTCTTCCTTCCCTTGGTTTACAAACTTAAGGTAGGGGTTATATCTTTTCAAAACTCGTAAATATGATTTTATTTATCGACAGATGAATGATTATATATATATATGTTTGATATGAAGCACATAATTATTTGTTATTGATTATACTCAGATGATATATACATGTATGCTTACTATGAAAACTACGTTAGTTGATATTTATAAATCATGCATGATTAGGCTATGATGCATGATTAGGCTATGATTCAATGATATGAAGCGATATATGCCAAATAAACTCAATTCTCGCATAGTGTTTAATCTCTACGGAATGTCCCTCGGGTGTATATATGTTTAGTTGATATGATTAAACTAGTAAATGGTTTTGGTATGCACCAAGGGACAAGTATGAGGTTCAATAAGGTTTATATGGCATATGTTGTTTCTAGTTTACATTTGGAGCATAAGTTGCACGCTATGCATGATTATTTTGTCAACCCGGCATCTGGATGATCTCATGGCAAGCGTGGAGCATTCTTATGGCATATGGTACAGAAATTGTCTCTTTGGAAGAGTTATATCTCGTATCTATGTTATGGATGGATTTCTATGCTGTGTGGCATTCTTGAATATGTGATTATCTATTTTCGGGAGTTCTTCACTCGTACGTGGATATATTCTCGGGTATGTTGTATGGTGGGATGTTTCCCACAATTATATATATCTGTTTGGCTTTCGTCGGGGAAAGGGAATGATCATGATTAGTGCTTGTCGGGACGGGAAAATAGGCAAGGCCTGGTGCCCTTAGGTTGAAAAGACCTAAACCTTCGGGGGGTCCTTTAGTCATCGGCTGTCTAGAGCCCGCAGTGAATAGTCTAGAAATCTAGACAACGGCAAAACACTAGTGAGTCATCAAATGTCTAGAGCCCACGGTGAATAGTCCGGAGATCTAGACAATTGGTGTGATAATGAACGATTGATGTAATATTGCGGACTCTAGTCCAATTATTAATTATCTATTGTTATTCACCCGAGACGGAGAGGCCATATTTTGGTTATATGTGATCCCATGTTATCATTCTCGATGGGGGCGGTCGAGCTCATGTTATGATCTTGGTACTCATTTTCTTGGGGGTGGTCAGGCCTATTTGTATTAATGATATTATGACTTTGATTCGGTTCAGCTTCGGCAGTTCACTTGGTGAGATGACGAGATGGTGTCATCATTATCATTATTCTCTTGACAAGGTGGCCCAGATTCTATTCTGGTGACGCGGCTTAACGGTTGACACAAGGGAGGTAACTTGCATTAGCAAGAGCATGCATTGTTTTGTGAAATTATAATAATTTACTAATAATGTTTGAATTGCATTAT
Organism: Lonicera japonica; assembly: GCA_021464415.1. Taxonomy (NCBI): domain Eukaryota; kingdom Viridiplantae; phylum Streptophyta; class Magnoliopsida; order Dipsacales; family Caprifoliaceae; genus Lonicera; species Lonicera japonica. The sequence continues at coordinate 254,010 of JAKCWG010000932.1, forward strand.
GAAAAGGTTTACTTGGTTTACAGTAAAGAATCAAGAAATATTTTCAAAGTTCCCTTTTTCGCCCTACTGAGCTGTGAGCTCACCCCGTTTTCTAACTCATACAGGTACACAGGGTACGTGTGATGTTAACAAGACAGCGGGGTCGGGATCGATATAGAAGGCTCTGATACATCTTCATGTTTGTTGTGTACATATTGTATCGGGAAGCCACGGCTGGCCCGAGGTGTTATATATTAGTTTGGACCTACTTGATTTGTTTTATGTAACGGCTATATGCATGTATGCATGTTCATGTACAGTACTATCATCTTCAGCATGATATTGAAGCTGTTGTTTGACGAGCATTATATTACTATTTGAATTTCTTTATGCATTTCCATATCTACCCATTTTAGTTAATCTAAAATGGGTTAGTGACACTTTAGGCCTTATGACGGGTGTTATCCTATAGATTAAGGCGGGGATGTTACCAATTAGTATCAGAGCATATGTTAACGAGTACTTGGGCTTGTTGGGGACGAAATGTGTTGGGATTCTCGATAGTTATTCTGGTATTTGTCAATAATTGTGATATTTGTATTCCTGAGGCCGTTTTTAGTTTTTACAGGTTGAATTCTAAGGACGGTTTTGTATCATACAGCTCATTTAGAGTTTGTTAGTCCACATGGTGTGGCAAGCTGTTCTTTCATTGATTTTAATTATTGTAGTTATTGTTGGTCATATCTTGTGATTAGACCTATTCGGAGTTTTGATCTTAGACATTTATTTTGGCCTCGAGGATTTGGTACCACATGATGTCGGTATATTACATGGAAAAAAAATTATTTTTGTGTTTTACTGTGTCTCACGTGAGAAGGGTAGAGTTATTCCTTCGATGGTAACTTAACAGATCTAGCCTTATGGCATTGTCCACTCGTTGTTTCCTAAGATTGTTTCGTTGGTTTTATTTTCAGAATAGATTTCTATCTCACGTAACTATGGCTGGTCTCCTAATAAGTGAAGCTCGGATGTAATTTTTGGGGCAAAAAAACTAATCTTCCTTGGTAGAAATTTTGAAGTGGTCTGATAGATAGCACAAGAATTGGCTAAAGTGATTAATTTTTCTAGAGTATGAAGAGGTGGGAATCTTATTAGTCATGGATGGTGAATTAAGACAAAGGAGTTTTGGGTTTTAGTTGCGACATTAGCAATATAAGCTTGGTATGTGCGCTGGCAGTCAGGGTAATCACACGAAAGGGTATTTTCTCAGAAAGACTGACTTTTATAAGAAATGAGTTCCTCTTCAACTATTTATAGAACCACTCGGTATATGATGTCCAGTTGTGGGAAAAGTGAGATATTCATAGTGGAGTTGTTCTTTATGATGGGATACAAATACTCAACCGATGGATCTTACAAGTATCTTTTATAATGATTTACTTTCCCTAAGTTCCTGTTATACCTTGTATTATATATATATATATTATGGTTTGGTTGTATCTGCGAAATTTTTTTATGGTAGAAAGATAAAGGGATTTGTGGTATATTGTGATGATTTCATTTGCATCCTTTCGAATGAAGTCTGAAACTGTTATAATATGCATTTTTGGAAATTGTTAAAAGGAAATTACATTATAAATATACGCATGCATTTTGGGTTTTTTAAATTCAAATGAAGGGGTTATGGAGTCCTTTGGGGACATAAAGCACAATTCTTTTGAAGTGATCTTGGTACCCCTTGTTTTACTCTTATGTTCTGAGTCTTTTGGATATTGATCGATGAAGTCTGGATTGGTTAAAATCCATGATATGGTAAATGGTCGGGTACGATATCTTAAGTAAGGTTGGCCTTATGAAGAATTATTGGATTAAATTGGTTACTTGGTTGAAGTTGAGAACTTCCGTAGTAGGCAAAAGTTATTTTGCATTATGGAAGAATACTATTATGGTTTTTCTTTGTCAACTAAGTGGCATTATTGGTTACATCTATGGATGATCAATACTGTAATTCAAAAATATGGTTTTGGTGTCGTGAAAATTTAGAAAAATTTCTTGATTCATATTTATGGTTCTTAATATTGTTAGACCACGGGATTTATCAGATTTTGAGGTATTTGGAAACATATTTGGATTTATTAGGAATATAATGGTAGTCCCTATACATTTGGAATCATGGTTCTTTACACTCTTGAGCTTATGAGATATGAGTTTTGTTTCCATTTCTTATTAGTATAAAATGGCCTGGTATGTTATGATTTGGGTTTATGAGTGGTGGTTGTTGGAAAATTTATGGTTCGTGAGGTATATAAACTTTTTAAGAGGATTTCGGGATATACGGTTTCCTCCTTATTGTGGTAAGGCTTATATTGAAGGCTTACAATTAGGAAGCAATCACGCCCAAGTATTTTGAGTTGAATTTCTTTTGGTTTGTGTGTTTGGATAATAAAGGATATTGGATTGGTTCATTATTCTGGATTGAATCTCAATTTCTTCTTGACTATGGAAATGATATATATGCATATTTTCAATTGTACGTATTGTCGATACGGTTACAATTTCTTATAAAGGATTTTGGATTTATGTTTATGAAAGTTCTTCTAAATTGTCAGAATCATACATTTACAAGTAAAGTTGTTGTCGATAGAGACTTTTATGCATGAATTATGGAATCAAGGAGGAGATATAAGGGTTGGAGATCGAGAATTACGATAAGTGTCTCGAGTTATTTACTTAAAGAATGCCATCAAAAATTTCGAGGATGAAATTTTTATTAGCGGGGGAGATTGTAATACCCCGTACTTTATTTTGTTTTAAATTGAATTATATTAAATTATTTATACTCATGTGAGTAATCATTTGGTAATTCAGGTAATTCGAATCGATTTTGGTTGGTAAAAAAGAAGTTTTGGTCCTTCGCGATTTGTTATTTCTAGCTATATTTGAGCTATCGTAATTTTTTAACTATTTATCCGAATGAGATTCCGTTTGTGCAGGTGTCTAGTATTTTTACCATTCTACATCTTTCGAGTTTGGACGAAGTCCAATTCACACTCCTCATGGGTCAAAACAGGGTGCAAAGTAGGCCCATTGCAAAATTCTGGTCATTCGATAGCGCTTCGGTAGAGCGCTATCTTCAGTGAGTTTCTGGAAAAAATATGTCAATAATTTGGGAAAACTTTCTCTTATAAAGTTGTAGATCTTTCAAATACCTTTTCGTAGACATAAAGAACGCCTCAATCTGAGTTCCGAGCGAAAAGTTACAGCCAAAACAAAAACAGTGCATTAGAGCCCAAAAATTAAAGTGCGGACCAGTATGGCGTTTTTGGCATACCGGTCCGGCACCAAAATTTTTGAAAAATTGACCCCCGTGGACCGGTATTGGGTATTTTTCATACCGGTCCGCCAGTCACTATTCACCACCAACTTAAACTCATTTTTAAGCTATTTTTCACTCATTTTCACCCCATTTTCGTGGCAACTCCCTACAAAACTCTAGAGAGGGAAGGAAGCTTATAGGAGAGGGTTTTTGAAGAGATTTCTACACAAACATCACTCCCGATTCAAGAATCAAAGCTCTAAATCATCCTAACCCATCTCTAAGGTACTATTCATCATCTTTCACCTTGGTTTTCTTTTATAAGAGCCCAAGCATGAGCTTTGGCTACTTGGGTTAGGTTTGTACATCATTAATTCGTGGATTTGGCTATGCTAGGAATGCGGTGACGCGAGAGCTCGAGTATTACACCAAACGGGATTTCGGTTTACATCATTCTTCCTTCCCTTGGTTTACAAACTTAAGGTAGTGGTTATATTTTTTCAAAACTCATAAATATGATTTTATTTATCGAAAGATGAATGATTATATACATATATGTTTGATATGAAGCACATACTGCTTTGTTATTGATTATACTCAGATGATATATACATGTATGCTTACTATGAAAACCACGTTAGTTGATATTTATAAATCATGCATGATTAGGCTATGATTCAAAGATATGAAGCGATATATGCCAAATAAACTCAATTCTCGCATAGTGTTTGATCTCTACGGAATGTCCCTCGGGTGTATATATGTTTAGTTGATATGATTAAACTAGTAAATGGTGTTGGTATGCACCAAGGGACAAGTATGAGGTTCAATGAGGTTTATATGGCATATGTTATTTCTAGTTTACATTTGGAGTATAAATTGCATGCTATGCATGATTATTGCGTCAACCCGGCATCTGGATGATGTCATGGCAAGCTCGGAGCATTCTTATAGCATATGGTGCGAAAATTGTCTCTTTGGAAGAGTTATATCTCGTATCTATGTTATGGATGGATTTCTATGCTGTGTGGCATTCTTGAATATGTGATTATCTATTTCGGGAGTTCTTCACTCGTATGTAGATATATTCTCGGGTATGTTGTATGGTGGGATGTTTCCCACAATTATATATATCTGTTTGGCTTTCGTCGGTGAAAGGGAATGATTATGATTAGTGCTTGCCGGGATGGGAAAATAGGCAGGGCCTGGTGCCTTTGGGTTGAAAAGCCCTAAACCTCCGGGGGGTCCTTTAGTCATCGACTGTCTAGAGCCCGCGGTGAATAGTCCAGAAATCTAGATAACGACAAGACACTAGTGAGTCATCGGCTGTCTAGAGCCCACGGTGAATAGTCCGGAGATCTAGACAATTGGTGTAATAATGAACGATTTATGTAATATTGCGGACTGTGGTCCAATTATTAATTATCTGTTGATATTCACAAGAGATGAAGAGGCCATATTTTGGTTATATGTGATCCCATGTTATCATCTCGATGGGGGCGGTCGAGCTCATGTTATGATCTTGATATTCATTTTCTTGGGAGCGGTCAGGCCTATTTGTATTGATGATATTATGATTATGATTCGGTTCAGCTTCGGCAGTTCATTTGGTGAGATGACGAGATGGTGTCATCATTATCATTATTCTCTTGACAAGGTGGCCCATATTCTATTCTGGTGACGCGGCTTAACGGTTGACACAAGGGAGGTAACTTGCATTAGCATGAGCATGCATTGTTTTGTGAAATTGTAATAATTTACTAATAATGTTTGAATTGCATTATGAAAAGGTTTACTTAGTTTACAGTAAAGAATCAAGAAATATTTTCAATGTTCCCTTTTTCCTCCCCTACTGAGCTGTGAGCTCACCCCGTTTTCTAACTCATACAGGTACACAGGGTACGTGTGATGTTAACAAGACAGCGGGGTCGGGATCGATATAGAAAGCTCTGATACATCTTCATGTTTGTTGTGTACATATTGTATCGGGAAGCCACGGCTGGCCCGAGGTGTTATATATTAGTTTGGACCTACTTGATTTGTTTTATGTAACGGCTATATGCATGTATTCATGTTCATGTACAGTACTATCATCTTCAGCATGATATGAAAGCTGTTGTTTGACGAGCATGATATTACTATTTTAATTTCTTTATGCATTTCCATATCTACCCATTTTAGATAATCTAAAATGGGTTAGTGACACTTCAGGCCTTAATGACGGGTGTTATCCTGTAGATTAAGGCGGGGGTGTTACACTGAATGTTATATCTTAATTGAGGTTTAAGTCATAAGTGACCTGATTTCTCCACCAAACCAAGAATATTATCTTTTTATTTGAATTAGGGTTTATCTAAAACCCTAATATTGCAACAAAAATCAGACTGGGAATCAATGTACCAATGCATTGTGTGCAAATCATTGTTCATCGACACTATTCACAAAACAGTGTTTGCCTAATAATATTCATTCACGTAGAAAACTAAGATGGGATTGTACGTGCATATATATATATATTATAAAATATAAGAGACATGTTCGGCGGTGGAAAATGATGATCATTCTAAATTCCTGATGCGAGATTGAATTGTATATAAGAAAACAATAAAATGAAAAGTGGAACCCGAGAGTCGTATTTCTCCCCCTCACCATATATAATACTCAATTAAGGTTTACATCATAAAGCACGATACTTTAAATACCTTAAAAACAAAAATTACATATATAGTAAACCTTATATTCACTCAAGAGTAAAACTACCTATCAAATAAACCTTAGCCATTAAATAATAAATAATAATATTACTCTCTAACAAGGATCATATTGTGTGAATATGTTAATGCGTGTTCTTCATGATTTCCTTTCACTTATATCAAACTTCAAGATGGAAGTACCAATAAATTAAAGCATTTTCCTTCTTAATGACTTCCAAGACTTTGTTCCTAGAACACCATTATGCAAGATTTAATCGAGTCATCCTCACCAATATGTACTTATATATGAAAATCTATGAAATTTTTATTTTGTGATGAACAACTATGATCTAATGAGCACAGTTTACATGAGTTACAATGGAATGCACAAATTTGTAGTGACTAGTTATTGAGGAATGGATTAGAGAAAAGTGGTTTATCTAAGAAGTGTTAATTGATTGTATTTTGTAATTAACATAGGGTTTTGGACAGTGATGGTTGTAACATAGGAAATTGGGATAACATGAATTATTAGGGCCATTTTAGTCAATTAATTATAGTTGAATTGTATATGAGACAATGAAGAAAGAGAAAAGAGAATATGAGAGTTGTATTGATAATTGTATGATTACAAAGACTCCCAAAGCAGGTATATATAGGATAGACTAAACCCTAATATAACAATAAAGGAAATAAAGATAAAGCACATAAGGAAAGACTCCATAATTAAAACACCTATTTATGGTATGTTTTAACCAAGATAAATAAAAAAAATACCATAACTAATATAAATACCATCGATAAAATATACTAACACAAATAATTTAATATGGCCTTCCATCACTTCTCCTCAAGTTAGAATATGTTGAACAAACATGCCCAACTTGATATAAATTAAAGCCAGAAATAGTAGCACATTAATTGAGTAGAGCATCATATTCACATAGCCAATCACCATCGAAAGTCGTCCACACCCAAAGCCACAGCCATACACAATGGCACCACACAAGGTGTACTTTTAAACACCAAACAATGAGTGCTTCATCATCTTTCACACTTATACTAAGCTGCTTTACGACTTCAATACAACTTACCGCCACTACGATATCAACACAGCTATAAGAAGGAATTTTATCACTCATCCATAAACAATATACGAACCTCCACTAAGGTTCTAAGAAAAGGTGTAAACACCTACCAACATAGGATTGTGCCATCACTTAAAAACAAATTATCCTCTACTAAGGTTTAATCCATAAGATGTGACAAATACCTATTAACAAAGGGCGAAAAGCCCATTAACACAGAGTGATGGAACAAATCCTATCAACAAAGAATGAAAATCTGTTGTGATAAATTTTAATACATGCATGCGCACAAATAAATATATTAAAAAGCTAAGGCAAGTGCGAGGTCGAACCCACAAGGATTCAAACAATATGTTTTATAATTATCTTGTTAATCTTTCACTAAATCCTTAAGTTAATATTTCACTAAACCCTTAATATAGTTAGAAAAGTTTATGAAAATCAAAAGAATAATATAAAGCAAATTAAATAAAATAAAGCAGATTAAATAGACCAAGGTAATGAAACTAAATTAAATAATATTAAAAAAAGATAACAAAATTAATGAATTATTTGACCAGGGTTTCGAAGTCATATATTTAATATTATCTTCCTAAGTATTTAAGCGCGTAAACTCTACTCTTGTCTCACAATAATTTGATCTTCAAAACACGAAAGTATTAGGTATTCAAATCCACTTTCCAACCATATAAAGAATACCAAAATCCGAGTTTTGAGCGAGAAGATATACTCAAAATACCAAATGTTGCTGTGATTTCTCATTTACTTTCAAATCTTCTTTTAATCAAAAGTTCTTCATTTTAAATCCAATTTGCTCCATTTAAAAACCAATTTTCTCTAATTTCTTGTTGCACCTAAGAAACACCAAAAACAGAAAAATATAGTAATATGCATGTGCTCTATAAATTATAAATTAGCATGATAAACTAGCCATATCTTGTACCTGAATATTATTAATTCTTTGATTGAACTCATCCATATCTTGTCTATCCACCAAGTTACCTCATAGTTTTTCACTCTGCCATCTAATCGTATTAAAATCTCCTGCGATGCCTCGAAATCCCATTTAGAGGATTTCGCCTCCGGGACCTAGTTAGTCACGGTGTCGTACATGACGACGGGTGATATAGTATAAAATTATAACTCATAGAAATGAAAATTTCTGATAAAGCGATATATTCTGGAAAATTTTGGTATGTGGAGTTTGTACTTTCAACAAAACATTTTCCTGTCAAACAACCACAAGTTAACTAAAATAATATATCTAGATTTAAGAATTATTTATCTAAAAGAATTCAATGTCCCTATACATAGTAACTCCTCTAAAGAGGTTCCAATCTCATAAAAACTTTACATCAATATATACAATAATAGTATAATTGTTCTAAGGAACAAGGTACAAGTCGTTTCCCGAACGACTGGAATAATCCGACCGTCAGAGCTATCTAGACCTCGTAGGCACACCGTTCCCCGATAAATACCTACAAAACTTGGTTTGAAAAACTGGAATGAGCCAAACGGGCTCAGTGGGAACTATAAGGGTTCATATAAGAAAATAGGTTGGAAACTATGCATGCCATGGTATGCATTATAATGAAAGTAGTTTTCGTTAATAAAATGCATACGTATAACTGTTCTTTACATAAAACCCACTTTAGTATAAATGCATACTTCTGGAGTAATTAATATCATGAAAAATATTTTGTGCCATGCGTATATATATATGATGTCCCCTGCCCAAAGTATAAGAAATGCAATATATGTATATATACATCATCATACTGTTTATGTAACAACACTGCGACTAGATCTATCACATCAATCATATATATACGTCGCATCTAGGATTTTAGATCTACTGTGCACAGAGATAGCCGGCAACTCGGTTTCTTCTGACCCTAAAGCGGGGACCACCTACCAGGTCCACCTAGATGGAAAATGCCCCCAAGGTAATATAATAATCTCACGTAGCCACCAAGGCTATACGCTACGGGTATCACCAATATATATCTAGTACGAACGGTGTGGCCATCGGGTAATAAATCCAAATAAACTCCAAAGGATAGTAAATGCATCAAATCAAGGAAATTATAAGAACATATAATCCAACACACGAACATTTGAATTTACATATATTCCATATGTATTTATATAACTCGTATATATTATATATCTACCCCAGTTATGTATACGTATGCATTTCATAGAATGCGCAGTGGTATTGTTGTTGTAGTTGGAGTAGGCCTGCCAAGTCCGTTAACTAATGGCTCAGTTAAAATATCATGAATTTGGGAGGCACTATAAGCTTTCAGTCAACGTGGCACCAAAGCCAAATAAAATATAGTTTTCATAGTATATAAATTCTATATAGACATCCCCTTAAGAAAATTGATGCTTTGTTTATACATAAAAGGGTTATAATCTTGCCCAGGATAGTTACAGACTGGCCAAATATATAATAAAACACATAAATTATAAACTAGCAGCCGGAGTACAACAATAATATCACAGATATGAATACTCAATGCCAAGGCATACATTTAAAACCATGTATAGCAATGTAAGTGCGCGTACTATAGCGTACATTTCACTATCATATCCGCATATAAGGGTTTTGTACCAATCTTACCAAAAACAATATAGAAATTGGGGCTGATCATAAAATCCATAATATATAATCATATCAAGCATAAACCAAACCAAAAATCAAAAAGAATTGGTCCCAAAACCCCATGATCATGCATTTATAGAAAAAGCCCTAGGTTTTGTTTGATTAGGCATAAATATAACATAATAACTTAAGAATAAGCTTTAATACTATTTTTCCCACCTATTGAGGGTTAATCCCTCAAAGAATTGCAGAAGAAACGAGCTAGAGAAGCGTTGTCGCAGAAACCCCCAATTTGAGCTCCAAAAACCATGGTGAACCAAGGAGGAAGAAGATGAAAATGATGATGAAGATGATGTGGTTTAGATGTGGAATAAAAGCCTTGAGTGATCTCTCATAATCCATTCAACTCACTCCTCACTTCTCTCTCTAAGAGCTCTCAAAATAGTGGGGTGAAATGAGGAAGAAATGAGAAGAAAAAATATATAAAAAATCTTGCCAGCCCGATGTAGTCGACTCACCTCACTGCCATGTAGTCGACTTCATAGCTTTATTTCTACCTCCTTCAGTTTTTGGTCAATAGCTTGACTTTGCACTAACTTTTCATCCTCAAGGAGTGGGAATTGGGTCTCGGCCAAAACACGAAAGTTGTAGAGGGCTATGAAAACTATATATAAAAAAAGACAAAGACCATTTCTGATAAAAGACGAAGAAGTTATGGAGTTCCAAAGTTGGCCCGAAACAAAAAAAATCGCGTAAGACCAAACTTGTGATTTTCGAGCTGATTTTCGTCCGAGCAACCCAAAATGACTTATGGTCATTATAAGACACTTAAATACCTTAATATGACTTTTTGGAAGTTTCCAAACCAAACTAACCTTTCCAGAACCCAATTTGGCTATCCGAAGCCCAGTTCTGCCTTATACGCGATATGAATCATAATTTGCAAAAGATAATTAAACGGGATGTCACATCTCTAAACATAACCTAAGGTTAATTCCCACATAACTAGTATGTCATTCCAAAGCCCCATTCTATTTTCTCTATCATTGTAACCATACACCCCGATAAGAAAAAAATAGCAACCAGTTTCTTTGATCACCACCTGGCAAGGGATTGCCCATTAATTTTATTGACTTTGACCTTAAGAGCATTATTGTTCCAAGCTAACCACAAACTACCCAAAACATTAGTAGTGTTGGTGTGGATTAATTCCCAATATAGAAAACATAAAGTTTTAATTCTATCAACATTACTATACAACACTTTAGTCTCTATTATACAAAAGAGCGGCTAGTTGTATTCAA